>NBIL01043791.1:0-10302 GCA_002752925.1 Viola pubescens var. scabriuscula
CGGGACATGTATCATTTTTTTCAACTGTTAAGCACCTTGATTGTGACAATATCGTCCCAAGAAAGGTACTTCAGCTTCAGATGCCGTTGGGATATGACAGCTCCAAAGGCATTGAGGAAAGGTCGTCCCAAGATAACGTTGTATGGTAGGTTCAAGTCCACTACCATGAACAACTACTGCTCAATTCTCTTGGAACTATCCTCTAAGAAGAATACCGGTAGAAACACTACTCCAACTATTGGAATAGGCACTCCATCTACCCCGATAATAGGCTTTCGGCAGGGTACTAGATCCGACTCTGGACGCTTCATCAAGTTGTACGCATCCAAGGATAAAAGGTTGACAGCACTGTCGTTATCTATCAGGGTTTTTCTCACTCCATGATTGCCAATGATGGCCATCAATACCAACGCATCATTATGGGGGTACACAACACCCTGCTGATCTTCCTCTGAAAAGGACACCACCATCCTATCAAGCAAACTAATCCCTGCCTCCTCATATAGGGGTTCTTCTCTCTTCCTCTTCCCACTGGTGGAGGGTCCCTCAATGGATTGAGTCCCTCTTGCAATTAGGTTGATAATTGGGAATTCTTCCACGGAGGCCAGTAACGCTTCCTTGACCTTATCTCTTCGCCCCCCTTCTGCAAGGGACTCAGAGGGCGCAACTTGCACATTCTCTCCCCGATTGACAATCAATCGGTTATCCTGCGCTCTAGACTTGACCGCGTACTCGCCTAAGTACCCGTGCTTAATCAATCGTTCAATAGCAAGCTTCAAATGCCTGTACTCTTTTGTGCCATGACCCCGTGCCTTATGGAAACGACATAGTAAGTCCCGGCGCGTTCCCATCATCACGTCCAGTTTGCGGGGAGGGTATCCGATTGGCAACTTGTTTTTCTTCAATTATTGCCAAAATCTCTACCCGAGGTATCAGCAATGACGTAGATTTGGAATCCACCTGCTTACCCTTCTGTGGCTCCGAATTCTTCTCTGCTTACCCTTCTGTGGCTACTGAATTCTTCTCTAATTTGCCTCTTCCATCTTGGCATAATTATGGGCCTTGATCCTCAAAAGATCCAAGGTCTGCGGGGGGTCTGTCAGCAAAGTATCTTCCAGCTTGTCATAGGCACAATTCCTCTTCAAAGCTTCCACGGCGAAATCTACCGTGACATCTAGCGTCAGGGCCATCTCTATGTTGAACCGATCCAAGTAACTCCTAAGAGATTCCCCTAGCTTTCGGTGTACATCAAACAAGGCTACAGAGGATTTCTTCAAAGGAATTGAGGTGCTAAATCAGCTTCGAAATCTCTCCTCCAGCTATACAAAGCTATCTATGGAGCCAGATGGTAGTCCCTTAAACCACGATCTGGCGATTCCGGACAAAGTCAGAATGAAGATCTGACACAAGGCCTCATCTCTCCGCATATGGAATTTAACATAACCCTTTACCCAATTCAAGTGGGTAACAAGATCCTTGGTGCCATCATACACTTCAACTGGTAGCTTCACCCGTCTACTGACCCGGTATCTTCGCACTCGATAGGTCAACGGATGCTTTAGGTCATCATCCCTCTCTCTCCGATAGTAGGGTAAGATAGACTAGGAGTAGTCGTAATCATCCTCTTGACGCAGATTCCGTCTATGGTCATCCTGACGGCAATCCCTCACTAGGAGGCGTGCTCCTAAGGATCTGCTCCTGCTCGTCCTACCGTTATATCTCCTTTCATACCGAGACAAAACCCTTCTCTTACTGTGCCTCTCCGCACGATTGCTAGCCTCATTTACGTTGTCCAAAAATCCTTCCTCGACTCTAGGTGGATTTACTACTAGGGACACAGGCAAAACCGGTTGTTCCACGTTCCCACGAGGGAGATGCTGGCTTCCAGCAGGAGCCAAATTAACCGCCTGTGGAGCTGACGGCTCATTAAGTGCATGTGAGGGCACGACCTACGAAGTAACTAGAGGTAGAGCAAACAAAGGTGGTGGGGCTGACAAGTGAGCATGCGGCTGAGGAACCAAACTAGGGAGCATGGACATGATAACGTCCATTCTCCCATGCAAGGCCGCAACTAACTCGGTGGATGGGGGTGCTGAGCTCGGTCCAGGCTGAGCAGTAGCTAGAAAACTAATTTCTGGACTGGTGGAGAAGATAAACTGACGGTCTACTAGGGTGGATCGAACCCCTACGGGTGTCGCTAAAGCTGGAACCACTGGAACGTCGTGGATAAATACAGCGGAGCCACTGGTGGGCTGGATTGGCGAGAAATCTTGACTGGACGCCATTAAAAGAACAAATCTAAAGGAAAAAGATGGAGATCTTGGATATCAAGGTTGACTCATTCAATAATCCAAACCTCTCAATGTAAGCACCAAAAAATGATAACCCTCGAACCGGGGTGAGGACGATCTTGTAACTTGGCGTGCTGATCTGGATTGCCTCGCCTTTCCTACGCCACCTGCACAGCGCCGGATGGGGTCTCCGGCGTAGAAGCTTCGATGATCAAGTCAGTAGGCATCATGATGACAATGAGCAATATGGGAAAACTATCGGTTGGGAGTGAGAGGTTATGTTGGCAGCGTTTTAGTACGTGCATGCGTATGTATGTATGTGTGTTTTTTTGTGGGGGAGGAGGGGGGTATTTATAGCCTCCCCCTGGACACGTCGCTTGGACATGGTTATCATTACCGGTATATGCATCATTTACCTGATAGTTTCCTTAGTATATCGTAGGAACGGTATAATTACCTATTAGAGCCGGTATATGCAGTCTTAGCTGTCGGTGAGAATAAATACCGGGTTGTACATATATCGGGACCCCTTTGTTGGTGAAAGGTCAAAAATGCCCTTAGTAGGCCTTAGGATTCCATTTTGTATTATCAAATACACTCGAACAAAACTAATCTCCTCGCTGAGCGCTAAGATTACATCCGAACAGACCGATAAAAGGAGTGAAGGTATCGAATTGCTTCGATTACATCAACAAGCTATTACTCTTCTGATACTGGGCCTTCTGGCTGATTATTGAACTGGCCCAAGTGAAAAGGTTTAGTTCTGCAAGACAAAAGGCCCATTTCTTTTTAACCGATTTTAGAAAAATCCCATAACGGTTTTAAATTTTTAATCATTCCTCTCGCTCTTCTTCTCCAGTAAAACCCTACCCGTTTCAGAACTCCGGAAAAACCCTAAACCCTACACTGGTGCCTACATTTGCGTGGCGGTTGAAGGAGGAGGATTGATTTCTTTGTAATAAGATGAGATTGAAGAAGCAGAAACGCCACCGCAGGGCGGTGAAGTTCTACACTGCTTGTTTTGGGTTCCGACATCCGTTTAAAGTGTTATGCGATGGTACCTTCGTGCATCATCTCATTGTTCATGAAATTGCTCCCGCCGATACAGCTCTCGCCAATATCTTGGGTGCTCCCGTCAAGCTCTTCACTTCCAGATGTGTTATAGCGGAGCTCAAAAGACTCGGCAAGTCCCATAATGAGTCTCTACAAGCGGCTCGCAAGCTTCAAGTTGCAAGGTAATAGAACCCCGCAATGCTTTCTCTTTTTAGTTTCTTGTAGTCTGTGTTCTGTTGGGTTTTTGGTATTTTAAGTTATATTGGGAATTTGAACTTTGAATTTGCAATATTAGATGCGATCATGAGAAAGTGAAGAGCGCCGATGCTTGCATCATGGAGATTATTGGAAAAAATAACCCGGAGCACTTCTTTGTTGCCACCCAGGATGGTGATTTGCGAAAGAAGTTTCGTGAGGTTAGTATGGATCATCTTGTTTCTGTACTACCTTATTAGCTTGTGAGAATTTGCTTTGATATTTAGTCAATGAATGTTAACCACTAGGACTCTGTAATGAGTGTTAAAAGTTTAGCTGTTATGCAGGTACCTGGCATCCCTCTTGTATTTGGTCTAAGAAATGCCCTTTTCCTTGAACCAGCTTCTGCATTTCAGCGCGAGTTTGCCATGAAGTCAGAAGAAGAACGCTTACATATGACTGAGACGGAACTCAAACTGTTAAAAAAGAGGACTAAGGGCATTTTGGAAAATGAGACATTTGGAGATTCTTCTGAAGAAAATGAAGGTTCAGAAAATGAAAATTTAGAAATCAAGTCTCAGAAACATCCTACAAGAAAGGGAACTCATATCAAAGACAGACCTCAATATAAGAGGAACAAAGCTAAGGTATTTTTTCTGCTTACTGTTGTATTTGCAGTCTTAAACTCTTCATTTCTTGTTCTTACTTTGAAGGCTTCATCTGTTCAATTCATATGTTCTTTCCCTTTCATATTTAGTCTGTCAGCTTGAAAAGTTCTATTGTTGCTGTGTTTAGAAGTGGAGAACACTGAACAACTGTTAGAATCTAAAATTGGTGACAGTGCACAGTGATTATGCTTTGTGTAAAATAAGGGTCTTTGTGCACTTAGTGATAGGATTGTTTATATTTGGCATATCTTTTAGAATAGCTTTATTTATGTTATTAAAAGCATCTGGGAGGTGAATGCTGCGTGCAATATGGACAGCAGGTGTTTAACTGAATTCGATAATCGGACAATAATATGGTTTGTGTGACAAACAACAAGTAAATGGTTGCTATCATGTCAGTTATCCATGGTTAACTACTTTCAAACAGACTGTTTCAGTTTATTTAATTCTGTGTTCTCAACTTTGCAGGGTCCTAACCCACTTTCCTGCAAGAAGAAAAAGAATCATGAAAACCTAAATTCTGCATCTGGGAAGGTTAGTAGAGGTTTATTTTCAATGCATTAGATTTTACTTTGATTGCTATTTACTCAAATGTTTTGAATGCAATAGAAGTATTTGGCCAGGGAAACTGAAACAATACTGTAGGAATAATTAATGAAATCGATCTTAAAGGCTTTGAAATCAAATGCAGCCAGTGAACAATAGTTGTCACAGAAATTTTCTGTTTGGGGTTCTCTGTCAATTTGTATCTCTTGTGTACAGTTGAAATTTATGACCACACTATTTTAGCATCTCATGATCTTATAACTGAAATCAGTCTGTCAGTAGTTGAACTTTTCTTACATCTATGGTTTCAGTACAGAAGAAATTGTATCCTAAGTGGTCAGTGTAGGGTGAATTTGGCCATTGCCCGCATAGGTGCCAATGGATTGGCTTTCTGTTCTTTAGTAGTGTAATGTATCACTAAGCGGCTGTGAAAATATAGCTCATGATCAAGGTGCATTAGCTAGTGGAATATGTGTTCAGATTGCAAGTTGTTAAGATAAATACTGGTGGCCAGATATCAATAGAGACCGTACTCACCGTACTGGAATGATGAAACACACCGTTTACTTGTTATCTCTGCTAAAATAAGCAATGATATTCAATGTCATTAATGTGGAGAATTTTATGCAGGAAAGTAGTTCAGCTGATGATACTAATGTGAGAAGCAGGGGGAGGAAAAGAAAAAGATCAAGGAAAGGCAAAAATCTTGCTGAGACGGCCCAAACAGGTGACTGATTGTCTTTCTCCAGGCAAAACTTGAGGGGAGATGGATGCTGCTAAACTAATAGTGTCTACATTTCAGTTGATCCTAGAATTTTGTGTGAACGGCCTTCCAATGTGTGGAATCTTTTTCCTTTGTCGATAGGAGTAAGTTAGGGAATTCAAACTCGAGAGGTAAACCTTCGCTATTATTATACATCTCCCCAAAATTCCTGGAGAAACCTAACTCCGAAAAATGAATGGATAACAATTTTGCTTAGCGTTTCTGTTGTTGGGCTTCGGAATTGACACATTTCACGTGCTTTTTCCCATTATTGAACTGATAAGTCAGAGTCATTCCCTCATTTGCTGTGAAGACCTGCAAACTTGGCAGTTACCATTGATCTGCACGACCCAAATCGAAAGGTGCAGAGTTTAGATCAAGAAACAAATGCGATTCGTCATTGCATGCACATAAATCATTGTAAAGTCTGGCTTTCATCGTTCTTTCATCGATCAAAGATCAACAGAGGCACTGCAACGAAATCCACCATCATCAATGAACTCCTTGAGCAGAGTACAGAGCAAATGCCTTCTCAAACTAAATTAAGAGCAAATTGGGAGTTACGACGACCTCCCCGTTCTAAATTAAGCAGTCAGTCGGACCTAATTTCAGCGTTGAACTAGCTGAAACGCATTGGAAAAAAAGTACATTTGTGTTTGCATGCTGTTGTCATAAGAAAAACCCTGATCACGAGGGCTCACAAACTTATTGTAGCTGAGTAAAAAAGACTGGAATTGACTATTACTGATAATTTACAGAATTCAAAGTTAAAAGTTTGGCTTTCAAGCAGCGAAACATCAAAACGATGGAAGCAAAGACGAGTACAGCCTGCAAAGTCAAGCAACAGACTTCTAGCACAGTTCAAGAATTCTTTTTTCGGGGTTCAGAGGAGCAGAACGAGGAAACAAAGGAAATAATACACGAACCATAATTAGGCCTTAAGGGCTTTCGCGTGGTGGCGGATATGGTCGTCAATGAAAGTAGAAATGAAATAGTAGGAGTGATCATAACCAGGTTGTAATCTCAACTCGAATGGAACATTAGCACCCTTGCATGCCTCCTCAAATTTGTGTGCCAACAGCTGATCGTGCAAGAACTTGTCATCCTCACCCTGCCCAGACAAAGCAACAAAGCATAAGAGGACACAAAAACCAGAACAAAAGCACAAGTAGATAACTCTATAAAAATGACCAATATGTGTACATTCCCCCCACTCCCATCACTACTTGAAAAAAAAGACAACATAAAGGGATCCTTGAGATAATGGTAGATTTTTCTGGTTCTTCCATTCATCATAAGTAGCGACCCTTCATTTAGTGAATGGTGTTAGTGTGTTTATGACATGATTAAAAGAACATCTTATCGTTCTCAGCGCAAAGGACCCTAGATGATTAATCTTGAACGATAATGAACTTGATCTTAATCGTTTTAAACTTAACAGTTAACACCGCCTCACTTGATATCTTCCATTATATGAGCATTGATAAACTATAAAGTAATAGTAGAAGGGAAAGATGAGTTTTTTTCAGGCAATGCTTCATATGGTTCATGATAATATTCAAATGAAAGGATGTGATTTTTTACCTGTTCGATCAAAATGATAGCAGATACATGACCGACCTTTGAAACCAGGGAAGTGGCATCATATTCCTGCAGTTTTTGCAATGACAGTCATCACATCAAACACATATGAAAGTATAAATATATTCTACTCACAAAGAACTGTACCTCCCAATCAATCTTATTGCTGCCAATATAGTTTGTGAAAGCCTTCTGGCCCCAGGGACAGTTAATAGGATTGGCAATTGGTGCAAACGCAGATACCGACTGAAAATAAGCAGAAAGAACAGAAATTAAGAGCCGAACATATTACTTTTGTGAAGCCTTCCCATGCCAGGGGAAGTTAATAGGATTGAAAATGGTACAAACGCAGACAAAAATGCAATTAAGAGCAACACATACAAATCACTGCACCCATTGGTCTACAATTGGCATAAAAGAACAGGAATTTGTCCGGTATGGAAAATTCTCTAATGGCCGATGGCATTTGTTTTCAATAGCAAAATAGGCACTTAGGCATCAAACTGTTAATGATCAAGAAATGAAAAAACATGGACTTTCTCTCAAATAGAAGTCAAGCAGTATACCCATCAACTTACAAGCATTTATATAACTCAAATCCTACTAGGATATAGGGAGTAAATACTATAATCAACGATCAACTACCTTGTACTTGTCCTGGTTCTTCAAGTAGATTGTTAAAGCACCATGGCCACCCATTGAATGACCAGATATAGACGCTTTTGACGTATCAAGCTGTTCAAAGTTTTCCCTTAGAACTGTTGGCAGTTCCTTGACAACATAGTCATACATACGCCAGTTCTTCCACTTCTCCTGTGTAGCATTAAGATAAAACCCAGCACCTAATTGGTAAAGAAGGGAAACCAAATATTAGTATGGATATTACAGGCAGAAATGCATAATTCCTAAAAGACATGGTTCAAACTATGGCTTTGCACAAGCTTGTCCACAAGCATTACCATGCAAGCATACTGTAAAAAGCAAAGCAATAGACTTCCTAACAAATGCGCTACCAAAAAAAGGTATTGAGGCATGTGAGGAAAGAGAAAACATTGAATCCGCTAATCTCCCTCTCTTCCTTGTGTGTTTGTCTGTGAACACAAGCATGCTTTACTCATAGTACCACAATCACTCCCTTCTGTCCTGTCTAGTCTCTATCACTATCTCTGTCACTGTGCATGTGCGATAATCACTCATTGGTTTCATCATGGTCCAACACAGTACAATGGTGCTAAGTATAAGCCAAGAATTCAAATCAATGAAATACAGCAGTACTTTAATCCCAAAGATCATAAAGCTAAGTTGTACAAGCAAAATGACATGCCTACTCCAAAATCCCAGCTATCTGCCTCTCCTTCCACATTCAGCCCTCCTGTAAATAGAAAGAAAAACAATATAAATGGTCAGAGGAAGAGATACTGGAAAGAGAAATTTAAAAGAAAGAATATAAGTATGAATCTCAAGATGGGTGTTGAAGCATAGATTAGCAAACAAAACGAGCTATAAAAACACAATTCTAAAAAGGGTTTGTACTTACTGGGAGATGTATCAGGAGCGATTAGAGCTACACCCTCAGCTGCAGCAGCGCACTGGGCACCAGACTTAATAATAAAGTTCTCGTCAGTGCAGGTAAGCCCAGATAGCCAATAAAGCACCTGCCCAACAAACAAAACTAAGATATCAATACAGATTGCTATGTACCCAATGATCAGGATAGATAAATCATAAAACTTTATAAAAAAAAACTAAAACTTTAACATGCAGAGTGGAAGTATTTAAGATTTATTCCATCAATCTTCACTAATATGATAGGAGCCAATAGATCATCCGAAAACCGAGTGACAAAAAGAAGAGAAGTGGATCTCACAGAAAGGAAACTTACAGGGAATTTCTGGGAAGGGGAAGAGGAAGGAGGGAAGTAGATGTGGAAAGTCATGGAACAGTTCAGTGTTGGGCTGAAATGCTTGTATCTCTTGTTGTATCCTCCAAACATCTTGGAGCTGCTGATCTCTTCTGGCTTCTGTGCCATCTCTCTTTGCCACAAAATCTTTCCTCTTCGTCCAAATGCAGTGCAGGTGACTTGAGAAGCGAGTGGGTGCGGTGGTGGTGACGGGTTTTGGCTGTGGTTTGTTTTCCAGTGAAAGATAAAGGACCGAGTTTGTCAGTTTTTTTTTTCCTCAGATTTTCTTTTAATGAATTCCTCTTAACAATTTTTTTTATTTTTGCCACAAACATCTTACAGTTTTAAAAAACGGGCTATGTCTCAAGTTCAAATTTAGGTATGAACAAATCCATAATAGTCATCTTCTTCTAAACGGTTAAAGCTCGAATGAGACGAGTTTCCTTCCCAGATGGAGTAAAATCTCAAACAATTTATTAAGGGGTTAATAGTTGAAAATACTCTTGGACTATCCGCGAACCTTCAAAATGGTCGGTATGCATCCCCTGTACTAGATTGATCGAGCAAAATGTAGTCTCCGTCCAGTTTGACTAACAGATTATCTGCTACAATAATTTTTTTTTTACTTGTTATAACAGGTAATTATGTAAAAAAAAATTAAAAATTCCAAAAATTAAATTCTTTCTTATTTTCTTATTCCAAAAATTCTAAAATTTTAAAAAATCCAAAATTTCATAATTTCCAAAATTTCTTTCTTTCTTATTTTCTTTTTCATAATTAACTCAAATCCTGCATTTTCTTTCTTCTTTTTCAATCCATAAATTTCCATCCGCAATTTCCCATCTTTTATTTTATTCAATTATTCCATCTCATTCGTCAGAAAAACAGTAATGTAATTAATCTAAAAATCTAGAAAAATCCAAAAAAAAATGCAGAAAAATAATGCATAAAAAAATCCAGAAATATTTACAATGAATCTATACAGTGAATCCAGATCTGTGAAGCCAACCAAGTTTAGGACTTCTGTTGACAATGAAGAAGCTAATCAAGCATAGAAACTGAATTAATGGAACCTTAATTCACCATTACCAATATAATCCCCATTTTTTTTATTACAGATCCAAATCTAATAGGGGTCGAAGGAAGCGGAATCGATGGTTTGAGCTACAAAACAACGCCGGATCACAAGATCAGCTTGTGGAGCAAAATGATCTTCTTCTTGGGGTTGCATGAGACGATAGTGCATTGGAGCGGGGCGATGGTGAAACTGGTGGTGGACGATACGGTCTACGGCGGAGTGAAGGA
>NBIL01043905.1:0-23449 GCA_002752925.1 Viola pubescens var. scabriuscula
TTTTTTTACCTTCGAGCTCTATTGTGTGCTTTATGCGTTTATATTTGTGAAATTGTATTATGTACCGAGAAAGAAGAGATGTGCAAGAGGTTGACAAAACTTAAGACTTATTAATTCTAAAAGTGTTACTTGGTGGCAATGTATGACTATTGAAGCCTTGCTAATTTGTGCATGCATTAATCTTTATAAAATAGAACATGGATTCGATTTATTATGGTGACGTAGTGAATGAAATTTCTAGATTTTAAGTCTTTCTTCGAATGCTAATAACTCAATGGGAAAAAAACAAAAGAAAGGAAGGACGAAAGTGACAAAACAAAGAAATATAGTACACTAACGCATGCCAAAAGTGTTTGTCTGTTTTTCTGCTTTTATGTACTAAAAATATCTTATCAAATTTTAAGTTTCTGATGGGTGTCTAAACCATCAAAAATAAATTCAACTTATCATTAACTACAAAGATTTGCAAATAATAATAAGAGATTCGATCCACAGAGAATGAGTAGGCTTAAAACAAAACGAAAACCAGATGAAAACAAATAAGTAAACAAATGGGGGGGTTTGGATATGAAATTTAAAACTAATTAAACTAATGAAAAGAAAACCTAAAAGAATGCGATAAAATAGAAATAAGCAAGTTCCTAGCAAAGTAAATAGGATCAGATGATATAAAATTATCATTAAAGACATCCAATGTCATAATTCACATGTATTGATCATTGATACAAAGATGTTTAAAACTGAATTTCATAGGGTGGCTATAGAAATCATGTTCACTTTGATTTCCTATTCTCCTCCTAATCAAGTGTTTTAAAGAGACCTTCTATTAAGAACCCTAACTTTCTTAGTAATCCTAAGGTTACTTATAAGATTTTAACTAGTTGGTTGATAAAAATAGGAAGACACCATTCTTAGGCCTAGGGATCAATCCACTCACCCCTATAACCTAATTCTTCTATTTCGCTAACCGAGTCTAGCTCGTGACTCTAACTGAGTCCCGGGCGACTATGAGCTAGTTGCCTACTGATTCCTTCTAACAATGTAGACCCAAAGTTATTAGGAAAAGTTGTAATTGTTTAGGTTTAAAACTTAAGTTGATCAGTCTTAAATCAAACAAAAATAAATTGATAAGAAATCAGAAAGAGAAGAAATATGAAATTCATAATTGATTAAATACGTTTTGATCTCACAATACTGGAATCATGAACCTTTGAGTCTTTACCATGAATGATTTACTTAGCTAGAGACATATATAATAAAATAAATTAAAATTCAATTGTATAAAACTAGAAATCTCCTCATTTCAAGGAAGAAGACGAGGAGAGCAAAACAATGGAGTTCGAGTTTGGTTGCAGAGAGAACGAAAAAGAAGAGAGAAGATCATCTTCAATCTCCCTCCCCTCCCCTCTCCTCTCTTTAATAAACTAGGAAAGATTAATATCATGTTTATTTTTTTCCTTGTTTTCCTAGAATTTAAGATAATTATAGAAATAAATTGTTCTCATCCCTTAGGATGTTTTACAGCTTTAAAACACATTTTGGAAGTTTTATGTCGAATGCAGGAGTGTTGGCGCGTTTTGCCTTGGTTTGCGGCCCAAGCTCACTTCGCTGGCCCCTTCGACATCATCCAAGGTCTAGTACATATGTGCTCTCCCCTAAGCCTGGGGAAGAGGCTTGTTCATTTTGATTCAGCTCCTCACTATTGTTATCTTTTTGCTCTCTTTTATGGCTATTTATGTTCCTTTCTTTCTTCTTTAGTTCTTCTATCTGGTTTCTGCAAAAAGAAAAAGAATACGCCCAAATTAGCAATATCATCATCTAAAAAGAGATAAAATAGATGATGAAAATATACAAAATAAGCATCCAATCAGTTTCATTGGTATTTTTTGGTATTATATTCGTTAAATTATTTTTACTAATTTTTTTTTATAGAATCTCTTTTGGGTACTTTTTAAAGAATAAAGACAATAGTTTTATTATTTCTGGATCAATAGAATATAAAAATATTATTTATTTTATCAAATCAAAAAAACTTTTTTAAAAAATAAATCTTATGTTAAACTGGTTCAAAACGATTTGATCGATAAAATTTTCAACTCAATCGTGTTTCTGAATATAATCGATTAGATACTAGGGTTACTAATTCACCAATCCTTTTTAGACAGAAAATCCCTCAAAATTTATCGTCACAACTAAATCGAATGGTTTTAGAGCAAGAAAATATAATGACAAAACATAAATACATCCCACATGAAATTAAAGATTCCCCAAAACGTACCTCATGGTGTACGTATTGGACTTTGAGTTGGGCTCTTGCGTGAAACCCACCCACATTTTTTAAGATTCAATTGAAATTAGGACTCAACAAGAGGCCAATGAGGAGAGAGCAGGGGGGAAGAAGTTATTCACTATCTATATTAGCGTGTCTATAATATGGATCTTCGTCCTACACAGTTTAACAATGCTCGATTACCCTTCAGAGAACAGAAAAGTATTTGCTCGTCTTATTTTGAACTATGGGATAAATTTAGCTCTAGAAAATCAAAAACTATAAATCATGCATTTTTAGAAGAGAACATAAAATGACAACAGACTTTCTGACGTTTTAACTTTGCATGACAACTGAGGAAAAGCAATGTACTAAACAGGCTCTTAAAGAGATGGCACAAGATGCAGATGCTAAAGGATAAACAACCAGCAAGTAAGTCTCCACAACATACTAACGATATATTACCCTTCACTTGTAGATCAATCCAATGTTTTTGACGATCTGAGGACATTGAAAAGATTACAACAGTGCGGCTACAAACGCTAAATCATTCAGCGGTTACATAAAATTTACAAACATCTATACGAAGGGATTGCATCTTACCAATCCCAGTACATACGAGGAAATACATCTTTAACTTTCAAAGTACACCTTCTGACTCCAGCCATTTTGACACCTTGCAGCATCAATCGTGCTTCATGAGCAGTTTGTGTCGTAATGTGCAAGCCCCAGCAACTCTGGACCTTCTAAGCGAGGATTATTCTCGAAGCTACACAGTGGATTAAAATTAAGAAATTACTTCCTTTTCAGGGAAAACACACATGATAGCTATGCCAAACACCAGCTGCAATTTTGTACTAATAACAGTAACTTACTAGATTCCAGAAGTTTTACTTAAATATAGATCCGACGCACTTGAATAGAACTCAAGGCAAAACAGAGGAAATAAGGACCACATCCCATCACACGATCACATGGTATGTAATCTAGCTAATAGAATCATAACCCGGTCTGAGAAATGCAGTCGTATAACAAACACAGAGTAAACTTCTAGCATCTGACATGAAACTAATTCGAGAAAGACTGTAATGGCTAAGTGACATAAATCAATTCCTTTTTGTAGGATCTGATATTTTATGGTTACTTAAACAGTAGGAATGAAAACTTAAGAGTCAATCTGACAGCAAAGTTGCATTAGTCAAAACCCAAGTAAGTTGATCTAAGCTACATAAACCGGACCAGCAGTGAGATCAGAATACTAATATAAAGGGCCAGAATAGCCAATAATGCATAATTATAGATGTCCTTTCCCATGGAAGATGATTTGGCTTCCCCCAGCACTGCCTCAAGAGACTAGGAAGCAACATGAGAAGCTAGGAAAAATATCCTGAGCTTCCATATTCCCCAAGGTGTATCATGCCTTAAACCAGGACCCATAATCACTAATTTTCATTCTTTAAAAATACTACTTTCACATATATTAGCATTCAGCATCACTAGTAGGTTCTCCATAAAATGACAGATGAGAACCAATGCTAAGAAAAATACCATGAAACCATCAACGCGCTGACAGCTTGGGTGGAAACCAATAAGTAGAGAGAGTTAATGGTCAGGCTCGTGGTTAGGTTTCCAATACAGAGGCTCAATATAATAATTTAAGGACAAAAACAACAACATATAGCAACAACAATCCAGTTAGGTTTGGGGCACAACAACTAATTAGTAGCGATGTTAAGGGTTTAGCCTTGGCCACATAAATGGTCCCAAAGAAGCTTGTCTGAACTTTTGATCTTTTGAACTTTTTCACAGAAATGTAGTTTTATAGTTTCCCATCGCATACATATTTTCAGGCCTGATATAAACGCAGCGAAAACACCACAAAACTTAACATGAAGAAGGCTACCTACTCTTTTTAGCACAGTACATGGACAATTGTAAAACCTCTCACTGTTGTTTCACATAGTTAGTAGCAGAGTAAGACCATCCTGCATCATGACCAGGCTCATTAACGCGTAGTGGACTAGTGGCTCAAGTAAGAGTAGATTCTGAAAGCTACAAGCCAGTCAAGAGATACACATTGTTGACAAGTCATTGATATTCTAAACTTACTCCATCATTTAAAGGCATAAGGTCACGTCATAAGTCAGGATGACATGGACAGGTTCAATTCAAAAACCCTCATTCCTTGATCTCAAAAAAACCCACAGGTTGAGTAGTTTTTCAGGACTCGAATGATAGTCCTGCTGAAACTTCGCAAGCAGCCTATACTTGTCACCCATGGGGTTCAGTATAAGACCAAGTCAAATAATTCTCCAACCAGGAAAGAAAAAAGGAATATTTATGTCAAATGAAAGCATCAATGCTAGTATTCAAATTAGAGAGATTATCAACAAGTTACTAAATTTGTATGCAAGAGCATAGTCGTAATATTTGTAACATTCCATAATAGAAATTGCTTTCCTTCGTCAATCTGATGTCTAGCTATTACCCGGTTACAAACCTAAAACTAGCAAGAACTCCTAGTCTGCATTCTAAGCTGCTCACTATTCAACAATATTAAGGAATTAGGAATTTGTACTTTTTTGGAAGTATGATAATCAAGTCAAGTCAAGTCAAGCCGTGCACTTCTTCACCTTAATATTAAACTATCAAAAAACTATAAGCCTACAACTTCACCAAACTTCCACATATTAAACTGTAAACCAACCTACAAACATGACCCTTTCCTGTTTAAGTTATACCCTAATATTTCCAATTTTCGGAAATCCTAAATGAACATGAGCAAGCTGTGGGACCAAATGTCAACCTCCTTGCTTCTCATTGGTAATCAGCTAAATATAGCATCTCCAAGGTATCAGAACAAAGTAAAACAGGAGTAACCCATTCCCTGTTATCATATGTATCATTGATCTATTTACCAACCCCACCATTCACAATGAAATCCAAGTTGGGCATTTAGAATGCCTATACTTAAGACTTCTACATTTGCAGGAAATGGGATATCCTCTTACCTAAAGCTAGCCATGCGAGGTCAAAACTAGCTCTTAGTTTGAAAGAAAGCATTAACTAGAAACAAAAAGATAGAAAGCATGCATATAAAAATTCCTCAACATTGACTAGAAATAGCAAAAACAAAAGCAGTACGCATCAATCAAAACAAACCAAAAGTAGAAGAGACACGATCATAAGAAAAAAGTTGCAAATTTCTAGATATGGGAAAGGAAGAACAAACAAAAGTCATAACCTACTTGTTCAAAGGGATGTGCTCAAAAGGTCCAATGGTAGGAATTGTTCCGCACAAATTATTATTTGAGACATCCCTGTAAAGACAAGAAATTTACTATAAACAACTTCCAATTTGATATGGTATTTTGAATAACAGTGCCAGCAAACAACTATTTTCAAAAGATTCAAGATATTTATGCTTACAAAACTTTGAGGCTTGAAACATCAGTAAGCTCCTTGGGGATTGGGCCGGTTAGGCGATTGTCATTTAGCCGCCTGCCAAAATGAAACAATAATAAGAAAAATGAAAGAAAGTGGATGCTATAAGCTGACAGAATAATTATCAGTGCAAGTAAGGATGTTCATCCGCAGGAAGGCTAAGGGAATCATTGGCAACAGTAATCATAAAGTGACCACTGGTTGAAAGTCCATCCCAGTAACAAATTGACAGCCAAACAAAGCTACTAGTAGCTAATTGTCAATCTTTCAAACCAACTGGAGAATACAGAACATGCAAAACAGTGTTTTTAAATTTTCAAAATCGTAGTCGCTTAAACTCACAAGAACACAAGAGATTTCAGCTTCCCCAAGGACGAAGGAATAGGACCAGAAATGTTGTTGTTGTACAAGTCCAGGCTGATGAGTTTACTCAAATTGCCAAGTTCTGCAGGGATTGATCCTTGGATGTTGTTCTTGTAAAGTTCCCTACATGAAGGAGTAATAACACGATCGAGCTAACAACTATGCAAAAGATAGGATAGTACGAAGAGAAAGTTGCATACAGAAAAAGGCAACATAATAGTAGATCAATTGTTCACAATCAAACAAATAAAGGAGTAAAGAGCGGGAAAAACATACAGATATTGCAAGAACTCAAGCTTCCCAAGTTCAGGCACTAGATGCCCAGATAGGTTTGAATTTCCCAAATCCCTGCATAAAACCAAATCGAATCCAACCAAAGATAAAAATCCAAATTAAATTAAATTAAAGAATTAAACTGACACACACAAAGCATTTTCTACCTCAAAAACGGAAACAACGAGGGACAAACCAAGTTAACAGATCCTTCCATGTAAGGAATATAAAAGAAGAAGAGAGAAGTATATGCTTACACTCGAGTGACGCGATTATCCTGGTTGCAGGTGATGTGGAACCAAGTGCAGGGACTGACGAGGGTCGGATCCCAACTCTGGAGCACGTTATCCGGATCCGACAAGCTCTTCCTCAAGGTGTACAGAGCGTCACCTTCCGAGTTACAATACACGATGGCAAAAAAGCTTACAGTCATCCCCAAGTTCAGCCACAGCCGCGTCGGAGCCGCCATGCGCGGTGGGGCTTGCTTCATGATTACAGGGGCAGAGGAAGCAAAGGCGAGAGGAAAGCGAAAGAAGTGTTTTTGCCTTTTTACTCAATGGTCTGCGCTAAGAGAGTCGCTGCCTGCTGGACATGAGAGGGTCAACGAAAATTGGATCAGTCCAAATTAAAGAAATGCACTCCCTGACACGAGTCACCAAACTCAATATATATTTTTTCTTTTAGTAAATTCAACTCAAATTTCCTTTTTAGCTGCGTAAAGTAAAATATGAACAGTAATTCCTATTTATCCACCTAAAGAATGGTACTCCCTCTGTCCTTTAATAACTAACGTTTTTCTACTATTTTGAGTATTTATCATTTTATATTTTCCGAAACATATATGTGGTAATTTAAGTAAAAATTAGAGGTAAAAATAAAATAATGTGGAATAAAATAAAATAAAATCAAAGATCATTGTCTTACGTTTTTCTACTATCGTAAAATATCTGTTATTAAAAGGTAGATAAAAATATGAGAATGAGTAGTATTATAATTTCCTAAGATAAATGTTTAAGAATAATCACGACCTTTTAAAAGGTGGTGGATTCTAATTTGTGTAAAAAGAACAAAAGTGAGTGTTAATAAAATGAAAAAAAGGAAATGAAAAGAACGAAAAGATCAGAATTACAATCCTGTTCATTTCCTTAAAATCTTTTTTCTATTTATCTACAACCTTACACTTTTAAAAGGCGGTGGATTCTAAATTTTGTAAAAAGAACGGAAAGAATGAACAGGGGTGGGTCTCACATCTTACTTAATTTTTCTTAAAAGGTCAAAAAGAAATAATCGGTACATGATACAAAATTACCGACTTAGATTTACACCTTTATAAGGAAATAGTAGTATTTTTCTTTTATTTTTTGCTAAAACAGTGAACTGTGAAATTAGAAAGGGGACACAGCCGCCATTATAAGAAATGGATAGTGCTAAAACTGGGAACTGTGGAGAAAAGGATTGATTAAAAAAAGAAAGAAGCGCACTACGCCCATGCGCACACGAGAGAGAGACCCGAGGTTGCCTCCCTCCCTCATTAACTCAACGCTTTAAACGAGGCAGAAAGAAAGAAAGCAAGAAAGATAACCGCCCGTTTGTCCGATTTTCAGTTTTTCACCGGACAGAATCAATTCAATGCGCCCAACCCAACTGTATTAAGTAATTATAGAGTGAGAAACCACACACAAAAAAACAAAATTACATACTAACTAATGAGAAAATTATACGTTAGGATTGATACTTATATATTATAAAGTTTTAAATTTTAAATTTTAAAATAATTATAAACTTAATTAATTACCATTTTTTTGAAAGCCTGATAAAGCTCGAATTAGATTAATTTTAGTTGAAAAAATTTTTAACAAGACGAAAAAAAAAATAAAAAAAAGCATAGAGTAATGTATAATTTTTCTTTGTATATGACTTTTTCTAGATTAAAAAATGTACATCTTTTTTTGATGTACGTGTGCAAAGAAAGGAAGAATTAGTAATTTTTCTTCTATCTATTCAAATAAGGTCTAATTCTCGCGGATAAATATATTCTTTATCACTCATCCACGTTAAATTGGATGTTGATGAATTTAAGGAATTTTAGAGAGTATCTAAAAAAGTCTGTAGCCGTACATCAATGCATCTAACGGTAAATATTTATCCTGCTGATGTCTGATTGTAAGGCGGATGTTGTAACAGCGGATAACTCCTCAAAACTAATTTCCAACAAGGTGGACCCACGTCTTAGGTACACTAAGCGCATATCATAACGTACATCATGCATCTAACGGTGAATATTATCCAATATTATCCCGCTGATGTCTGATTGTAAGGTACATGTCGTATCACTGGATAAAATCCTAGCGGGATTACTGACTCCTTGCTTTGGGCTTAACGTCAGCTACAAACAGTACACGGAGAGAGAGTGTGGTGAGTGGTCTTTTTCGGTTACTCTTTTCAACAAATTTACGATTTTGCCTCTCCTCTCCCCTCCCCACTATATACAGAGAGAGTTAAGTTGAGATGTCATTTTCACCTTGAATGAAACAAGGGGAACAGTACCACTGAGGAGGAAGAAGGGTCTCTCTGTTGTAGCTGTAAAGGTGAGTGAGTATTTGTATTTCAGTTGCCCTTTCGTTCTTCCTTTTCTTCTTCGTCTCTCCATCAGAGTCGGTAGTGGTGGTTGTGTAGTTGTTGGTGGTGGCGGTGGCGAGGTTATCTAGCTGCATTAAAGCATCTCTGTTTGTTGTTTTGTTTTTGTGGGTTTTAATCGCGATTATACTTTGATTTCTGCTCAATTTTGGAGTTTTTCATGTGATATTATCTGAAATGATGACTACTCTGACTTTGCTCTTCTGAGATACTTTATTTTGATGCTATACTAGCATATTAATTAGCAGATCTGTGTACTCATGTGCTCGTTTTGTTGTTTGCAGAGGAGCTTGTGAGCTGTGCCTGTTTCAGCAACGCTTTTAGGTAATAACTGGGTGGTCTGCTCGTTGGTGAAGTATATGCGGATGTTTCTTATAATTGCATGCAGCTTATTTGATGTTGTTGAACACATAACCTTGTATATTTGAAATAGGTTTTCTGTTTTATCTATGTTTTTTCTTCTGTCAGCCATTTTGGCTAAGTTTGAGAGGTTCTAGTGCGTTCCTGGACTTTATTTCTGTAAAACCTTTCTTATTGCTATATGCTGGCTTAAGTGGTAAAGCATTTTCCGTTTCCTATTTTTTTTTTTCTTTTATAAATACCGGATTTTCCCTGTTGTATTTTTTAAAGTTGTTTTTGAAATTTTGTTTTTGGTTATCTTAGGTAGGGCATAAGCCTATTTCTGATTTTTCTTGTGCTTGTTAATTTCTTTTTCTTTTTCTTTTTCTTTTTCCTTTATCTTTTATACCAATTTTGAATCATTTTTTGTTGCTTGTAAATTTTGCTTGCGGCAGTTGTTTGTTATACATTTTGGGTTTGTTGCAAAGTATTTCCATCTTTTACCACAGCAATTATACTTTGGTCTTTGAGATTCATTTTTGGATTGCCATATTCTCCCTAGCTTTTCAGGTTCTGATGCTTCTAGTAATTACAGTTTCTGTCAATTTATCCATATCCATCCATACTAAAATAATACATATTCCTAAAATAATAGTTTAGATTCTGCTCCTTAGCAGTTATGGGAACTCACTCGATTTTATTTTTCATCGATGCGAATCTGTCTGTCTCTGTTGTGTTCGTTATATTTCTTGCTATCTCGCATTTGTGTCGGTTTAATTTCAACTAATCATTCCCCATGATTTTTGCTGACCATTTTTATGTGACTTGGTTGGTGTTGTGCTGTTCTTGTAATTTATCTATGGCCTTAAAACGATCCAGTATATTGTATTGTTTTTTCATGGCATGGTATCTACTTTTTCTGTTTTATTTATCACGTGTGCATGCATGCATTTGCGCCTTTTTTCAATTAATTGATAATTGCTTAGTTTAATTCCCTTTAAGTGCTACACGTGTTTTCAAGTGAAGATCATCATATTATCTATGCTAGAGCTGTAAATTCCATTTGAGTAGTTTTGTAATCATTGTGGTTTCTAAGAGTTTTTTTGCTGGGACACCTGCTCCTTGGGTGAGTTATCATTCTGCCCACTTTGATTTTGACTGTAAGGTTAACTTTGCCGGTTGTTGGGAAAGATGACTCACATATACTAATTCATCGTCTTGCTTGCCTCCCCTTATACATAGCATATTCTACTATAGTTCATTCATGTTTTACACTTTGTTAACGGTAAAGAGCTATATAAAGGAACTGGACCTATTTAAACATTGTTTTGGGTTGAGTCCTAGTTGAGTTGCAGTGGCCTGTTATATAAGCTGGAATCTACAGTTTTACGTATTTGATGTTTCCCTTTTTAACTAATTGACCTCATATTTGACTTGTATTTGGTTTAATCGATCTGTATGTTTACCCCTTGCCCCATATGGCTTAACTTTCCTTCAGCAGAAGAAGTTTGGTTTCATTGAGTCAGTCATTGTATGTTTGCACCTTCTTTTCAAGTGTTACCTTGTAGCTTTCTCCATTTCTATGACTGATAAACCTGTCATTATTTCAAATATGCAACAAAACAGTTCTGAATTTTGACTATAGTAGGATTCCTGTCTGTAAGGCTACCACTTTGTTGTTGCTGGTTGTTACTTCTCTGTTTATCTGCATCACTGTGCTGTTGTTAAACACAATTTCATCACTGTTTTTTTTTTCTCCTTGTAGGTTATGGATTCATTCGAGACAAATGGAAATGAGACAAATGGAAATGGGTCACAGGAGGCTTTGCCACCCCCCCCAGCTGATATTCCACCTGATGTTGTCCCCCTAAAATCTGAACCTGAACCTGCCAAGAAGAAGATTGTACGTGTTCCGATAGCACGCCGTGGCTTTGGATCAAAAGGGCAAAAGTTACCTCTTCTTACCAACCACTTCAAAGTCAATGTTACTAATACTGAGGGCCATTTCTTTCATTACAGTGTATGTAATTATGCATGTCTCAACTATTCCTCACGGTTTCTTTTATTGTGAAATGCATTCTCAGCATGTCTTTTGTTTCTCAATTCTATGTTGTTTTTACAGGTTTCTCTTTGCTATGAAGACGATCGCCCTGTTGAAGGTAAAGGTGTTGGGAGAAAGGTGTTAGATCGAGTGCATGAAACTTATAGTTCTGAGTTAGCTGGGAAGGACTTTGCTTATGATGGTGAGAAGAGCCTGTTCACCATTGGAGCTCTCCCACGCAACAAGCTGGAGTTCACTGTCCTCCTTGAGGATGCCACATCTAATCGGTAGGTACTAAAATATTTAGGGTTTATTGAAGCTCTGTACTCTGAGCTAATTTCTCAGATTTTGTCTCTATTATTTCTATTCTTTGGGTATTTTTGCGCCAAATTCCAAATGGTAGTTCCCTGTTTTCAGAAATAATGGAAATGGAAATGGAAATGCTGATGAGCATGGAAGTCCAAATGAGAGCGACAGAAAGAGATTGCGACGGCCTTATCAAACCAAAACTTTCAAAGTTCAACTAAGTTTTGCTGCAAAAATACCTATGCAATCCATTGCAAATGCACTGCGTGGACAGGAATCTGAGAACTCCCAGGAGGCCTTGAGGGTGCTGGATATCATATTACGGCAGCATGCAGCTAAACAGTAAACAATACATGTCAAATTCCTTCTGTTTTTTGGGTTATTTCTCAACATTACTGTCTTACCTATGTTTCTACAGGGGCTGTCTTCTTGTTCGCCAATCTTTCTTCCACAATGATCCAAAAAACTTTGTGGACTTGGGAGGTGGTGTTCTAGGCTGCAGAGGATTCCATTCAAGTTATAGAACCACTCATGGAGGATTGTCATTGAATATTGGTATCACATTTTACTGCTATCAAATTTAACTACTGCTGTGCTATGTTCCTGTCTCTCTCTTTTTAAAGCTGTTTTAACCACTAGCTTATTTTACTTCTCTGTACAGATGCTTCCACTACCATGATAATACAACCTGGTCCCGTGGTAGATTTTCTAATTGCCAACCAAAACGCGAGAGATCCCTTTTCAATTGATTGGGCCAAGGTAATTATGATTTTTTAATGTGAGAAGTATTAATGTGCCCTTTTGTCCTGTTTCTTTTCTCCATTATTTTTTTCAGTCTTCCTGCCTCTCTGCCCCTTCCAGGCAGAGACTTATCCCTACTATTCTGAAGGCCAATATTTTATGTCAATAGGCTAAACGAACACTGAAAAATCTAAGGATTAAGGCAAGCCCCTCCAATCAAGAGTACAAGATTACTGGGTTGAGTGAGAAGCCCTGCAAAGAGCAATTGTATGGTTATCTTTTCTCCCTTTGTCCTTCATAACATCGTGTAGTTTTTTAGGTTTTATTTTGAGATGCACCTGTATTCCCTTGGCCCACAACAAACTTGGGTAATGTACCTTAACCTGGAATAAAAATTTGAGTTTGAGATTGTATGTCACAGGTTCCAATTGAAACAAAAAGGTGGAAGGGATGGTGAACCACAGGAAATTGAGATTACTGTTTATGACTACTTCGTTAACTATCGCAACATAGAATTGCGATATTCTGGGGATCTACCGTGCATTAATGTTGGAAAGCCAAAGCGCCCAACTTATATTCCTCTGGAGGTGAACTAGTTGGGCATATTTTTTAATCTAATAAGAAGCTTTTGTTATAAATGTATTCAAGTTTGTTTGTTTTTTCCCCTTTGCAGCTATGTTCTTTAGTGTCCCTTCAGCGGTACACCAAGGCACTCTCCACACTTCAAAGATCTTCTCTGGTAGAGAAGTCGAGGCAAAAGCCTCAAGAAAGGATGAGCGTTTTATCTAATGTAGGTTTCTCAATGTTTTCTGATTTGCACTTCTTGTACTTTTTTATATTCTGTAATCAATTCTTTTGCAGGCTCTTAAAGCCAGTAAATATGATGCTGAACCTATGCTGCGAGCCTGTGGAATTTCAATTAGTAATAACTTCACCCAAGTGGAGGGTCGCATTCTGCCTGCTCCAAAAGTATGGTATCTGATTTTGTATGAAGTTTTGCTGAATCTCTAATATTTTTTCATTCATGGGTTTTTTAGGATAAATTTTGTTATGTTTTTTAAAGTATAGTTGTTTAGTTTTAAATTCTCTTTTTTCCCCTGTAACAGTTAAAAGTGGGTAATGGGGAGGATTTCTTTCCCAGAAATGGCCGCTGGAATTTCAATAACAAGGTGCTTGTTTTCTTTCTCTACCTGGTTCTTCTCCCCTCAAGTTATGACATGATTGTGATCCTTAGCCTGATAATGTTGTTTACTCTTGAAGAAACTCTTGGAGCCAGCTAAGGTGGAGAAATGGGCTCTTGCAAATTTCTCTACACGTTGTGATACGCGTGGCCTCATACGAGATTTGAAAAAATGTGCAGACATGAAAGGAATTGTAAGTTTTGATATTCTTGTTGATTTGTAGAATATAGAGCTCAGTAACTAAACTTTTTCTTCTGTTTTGTAGCCCATGGAAGCTCCTTTTGATGTTTTTGATGAGAACCCACAGTTTAGACGAGCCCCACCATTGGTCAGAGTGGAGAAAATGTTTGAGGAAATACAGTCTAAACTTCCAGGGGCACCAAAATTTCTTTTGTGTTTACTTGCTGATAGGAAAAACTCTGATCTTTATGGTTGGTGTTTTGTTCTAGTCTTTCATTTATAGTAGGTTATTGGCTTGTATGTTTTTAAAATGGTAAATCATTTGAATTCACTAGGTCCTTGGAAAAGAAAATGTCTCTCTGAGTATGGTATTGTCACTCAGTGCATTGCGCCGCAACGAGTCAATGATCAATATCTAACAAATGTTCTCTTGAAGATAAATGCAAAGGTGAGTTCCTCAATGGGTGTGTGCAATCTCCAGACTCTTGCTCAAATGTTCTGTAGCTGTAGTATAATGGTATAGCTGGTGATCTGTTCCATGTATTCTCATTTGATTGCAGCTTGGCGGATTGAATTCCATGTTAGCTGTTGAACATTCCCCTTCTATACCACTGGTGTCCAAGGTTCCCACAATCATCATTGGAATGGATGTGTCACATGGCTCTCCTGGGCAGTCTGATATTCCATCTATTGCTGCGGTATTGTACTTTGCCTTCTTTTGAGTTTACTACTGTTCATTATATTCTTTTGCAGTTGCATTCTTGAGGGTATTTATGCTTTTAATTTTTTTCAGTTTTCTTAGTTGCGCCTCAATGTGACTTTATTTTATAAATTTTGTAGGTAGTCAGCTCCAGGCAGTGGCCCTTAATTTCTCGCTACAGGGCATCCGTGCGTACACAGTCCCCAAAAGTCGAAATGATTGATTCACTTTTTAAGCGAGTGTCTGACACTGAGGATGAAGGAATAATGAGGTGGGAATTGATATCTTAATGCCATTTGATTCCATTATCAGTGTATTCTTTCTTTTATCCACATGTAGTGTATGGTAACCCCACAAATGGGGTTTACGAATGTAAGACTGCTTAATGTGTCGTTTGTTCCATTCCAGGGAGCTTCTGTTGGACTTTTATGTTAGCTCTGGAAAAAGGAAGCCGGATCAGATCATCATATTCAGGTATACATGGTGCATTTGGTGTCGTTATTACCTCTTTTTTCTTGTGAATCTTTGTAGAACTAGTTCTTGTGCTCAAAGTAACAATATTCTGTGCCAAGACTAAATTATTTAGTTTTCTATTGCCTTGTGATTGTTCTTTGTGGAAGCCTTTTGCCATTAGTTACTTTTCATCACATCAATACTTTGCAATAAATATCAAACAGTACTGTTCTCATGCAACCTGTTTTGCTCTTCTTTTCCTGAACTTGCATTCAGATGATAACTCGGATGTTCCTTGTTTGCACAATTGGTTTTCACATTTGTTCACTTACTATACTTTACCCTGTTGATCTCTTTGGTTTCTGAGTGCATATTCTACTTGAGTAGATTTTCCCAATGTTTATTTAGAATGCAGTTGTATTATGTGGAACTAGCCATATATCAACAAAATGCATGTTCCTACAAATTCTTTAGTCTTGAGTAGGATGATTTTGGATGTAGGGATGGTGTTAGTGAATCGCAATTCAACCAAGTTCTGAACATCGAGTTGGATCAGATAATTGAGGTATGACATAGTCCTTCAGTGATGCACTTTATAAATCATGCTTTCTGGAGATTGTTCTTTTACAATTAAGTGGGGGGACCTTTTACTTTTGTTTAATGGAAATATTTTGTTTCCTTTTTCTTAATGGGTAATAGATTTGCATTTATTTATAACATGCACAATTGAGCAAAAATAACTGTCCCATGGTGTAATAGATTTGTATTTATTTATATTTCTAGAAAATTGCCAACTAAAATAGACAGTTTCCAAGTTCTTCCCTTCATGTGACATGGGCCTTGTTTTATCACTTATTTATTCTCCTTTTCCATTATTTATATTTGGGAAAACCAAAAGAGTCTTATTTTTCTTGACTAAATACAAGTAGCATGCTGTCTCTTTTCTTCTGAAAGAATATATGCTTATGATTTTTCTTTATTCTAGGCATGCAAGTTTCTTGATGAGAAGTGGAATCCAAAGTTTGCGGTGATTGTTGCCCAGAAAAATCACCATACAAAATTTTTCCAGCCTGGAGCTCCTGAAAATGTTCCACCTGGTAAGCTCATTTGTAATAATCAATGATTTCAGTTGGAGTTGTCTCTTCATTTTGTAGCTCTAAATGTATTTTTTTTTCCAGGAACAATCATTGACAACAGAATTTGCCATCCAAAGAACAATGATTTCTATCTCTGTGCACATGCAGGAATGATTGTAAGTTGCAACAAGTTGCTTGCCTTGTAATTTTTGTGACCTTACTTGATAGACCTGGTATTTATTGTTATTATATTGATGAATTACCATGCGCTAGCTGATCATCTTTGGGTTCTGTATGCAACTTATTATATATTTTTCTCGAAAGATCTGTTTCTTTTCTTTTCCCTTCCCACCCATGGCATGTCTGTAATGCCAACTCTTTTTTTTCCATCCTTTTTTTCAAATGGTAATTGCTGGTGCTTTTATTGAAAATGCTTGATTTGTCTTTTGACTAGTACTTGTTTGAGGTGCGTGGTTTCATTTTTTTTTGGAAAATAGTTACACTGCCTCTGTGTTTTATGCTCTGCGTTGTTATATTTTGATATATTCATATTTTGGTTGATTTATGGCTAGAATGAGTTAATTTATCTGTTATATAAATGTCATGTTACAAAGTACTATATATTGTATTTCTAAGCCTCAAACATGTAGTACTTGGGCATGGTGTTTGGCAAACGTGGTTGAAAATTGGAAAAAAAGATAGGACCGCTCTAATTATATAACAAGCGGACTGCCTGCCTTTACTTCATTGAAGTTTCCTTGACTGAGTTTGGTTGTTACTTCTTGTCCTTATTTCCTAATAGTGCCCTTTGATTAAAGTATCCTGATTTACATGGATATTGGTTGCTGAGCAGGGAACCTCAAGGCCTACACACTACCATGTTTTGCTGGACGAAATTGGCTTCTCAGCAGATGATCTTCAGGAACTAGTGCATTCTCTGTCATATGTGTGAGTAGACATGCTTAATTTCTCTGAAAGGTGTTTTTTATTTTTCAGTCATCTAAATGTCGAGTGACATCTTGCAATGCTAAATGCAGGTACCAGAGAAGCACAACAGCCATTTCTGTTGGTAAGTTAGCCTCATTTCTCTCGGGGATCTCATTCAGTTCTACTAATCTGTTTCTCAGCTCAGTTATTGTATTTTATTTTTTTTAATTGCCTTTTTCCCCTATGTGCAGTTGCACCAATATGCTATGCTCATCTGGCAGCTACTCAAATGGGACAGTTCATGAAGTATGATGACACATCCGAGACATCCTCGACCCATGGCGGGCTTACCTCTGCTGGAGCAGTTCCTGTGCCACAGATGCCGAAACTGGCGGATGCTGTATCCAGTTCCATGTTCTTTTGCTGAGGCTTCTTTAGCCACCTTTCTTAATTTAAGTACAAAACTAAACTTGGAAGACAGCTGATGTACATAGCTTTTGGATTTGGACTCTTTAAAAGTCCCTGTCGGTAGAAGTTCGAAACTTGCAGTGGGTAAGTCTTATTGAAGACATAGTTATGGTGTGTATAAGATATGTACCCACTGCAGCGGTTCGTCGTAGGTGGTTGCCATCTTGACCTAATTTTGCTGGCCCATTTTGGTTTTTGGTCAAGTAAATATGGGAAATGGCTGTCTGTCTACGGCCTTTGTCATGTTCCTGGCTCTCTTTATGTATAATGGACGGTGGGCTACAAGCCACTCAGAATGGACAGCCTAGTTTCAAAAAGTGCTTTTGCCTGAAACTTAGATTTTATAATTCTGACTTTTTTTGTGGATTGCTTGGATTATGATGGCTTAGTTTCATTCGTTTTTTTCCTCATCTTGTGAAGCTGATAGGAGAGTGCCCCCCGGCTTACAAAATTTACTACTCCAATAAAGAGAGATGATGATTCCAGTTAGAAAGCCAAGAAGAAAGATTTTCTTGGGAAAAAATTGGAAAATACTTGCGTTAGAAATGGGGGATATGCATGGTGATTGGTCAACGTCTGCTAAAGCATCGTGGAGATTACAGTGTTTTTTTTTATATATAAAAATTTCGTAAATTGTTTGTTTTTCTGTGGGGATTACTTGTCTTCCAAATGGAAGACAATTATCAAACGATTCAAAAGTAGAAGCATTGAATGAGAGTGAGAAATTATTTTCTTTGGTTGCGGCTGCCGACTGGCTTCGGCTGATTTCGAGTCGACGACCATTTTGTGATCCAATTATTTGAAATGGTGTACGTATGCTGCGGAGGAGATTTTGTCCAATTTGTGTTGCTTTTGAAATTTGTTTTCAACAGACGCAGGCAATCTATTTTTCAATAGATGTTCTAGTTATATTGGTGTGGTCAATCCGAATTTGTAATTTATGAATTACCCAAACTTATAATCTATTGACACCAACATTTCACCATGGTTGTGATAAAAAACTAGTATATCGTTAACATAGGCACAATGTTCGGGTTTGAAAAAAGAAAAAATAGAATTTTCTTTTTTA
This sequence comes from Viola pubescens var. scabriuscula, assembly GCA_002752925.1. Classification (NCBI taxonomy): domain Eukaryota; kingdom Viridiplantae; phylum Streptophyta; class Magnoliopsida; order Malpighiales; family Violaceae; genus Viola; species Viola pubescens. The sequence continues at coordinate 18,468 of NBIL01043905.1, forward strand.
ATACCCGACAATATTCGACTAAAATTGATTAAGCAAAAAAAATTGGAAAAAAAAAGTCTGCTATGGTCTTGGTAATTAGAAGTCAAATTAGAAATTAATGGATAAGTTTTGCTAACATAATTGACCTTGATATATTACCAACAAAAGAAGAGTAACTAAACCGGTTATCTGACTGGTTATAAAAATATCGATTGAAACTCAAACTGGTTTAAATTTTAACTATCTATTTTAAGAAATAAAAAAAAAACCTAGATGGCGCGCGGTGGAATTCAAACGCAGACAAATCCCTTCTCCCAAATTTAGAATTGTCGGTGATGACAACATCTTCATTGGTCAATAGTCAACAAGAAAGTCCAACTGTCCGAAAGTCAAATTAGGATACTAATTAACGGCCAGAACCATCACTTAGCATTACTACATGGATTCGATCAAGCTCTTCCATTCATTCTCCAATATGTCAAACACCCTGGTGTCATTTTTTTGCTTTCTGCTTCTATTGGACGAGATTAATTTGAACATTATCGGTACAAAATCAAGGTTGTAAGTGGATTTTTTACTATATTTTTTGTAAGACAAATTGAAAGCATTCCGACTAATTAATTTATTCTTACACTGGAAATTAATTTGTATTTCTCCTAAATTTTTAAAGACTAGAACAGAACTCATCACTATTCAAATTTACATTTATGAAAATACATACAAATCCTTCAACTGATTTTATTTCATAAATATTAATTAAAACATCCCAAATGGTATGGAAAGGTGGGGGGGGGCGATCAGATCACCTTGGATACCATGTTAATAGATACACAGCAATACAAGGAGAATCACTCCACACTCTAGAATGCAACCTAAGTATCCCTCTTGCCTTCTTCTTCAAGTAAGCACCACAATTTGCTTGCATCACCATGCAAAGCTTTGTAACCGCGCCAACCGTAAGCATCTCCACAACAACCTCATTCCTCGCCGAAAACTTGGCCACCAAGTCAAGTATGTTCACCGCTCGGTCATCAGTCGTAGGAGAAACCCTAAGGATTCTCTTGGACACCATAGCCAAACCTCCTGCGTGCATCAAGAACCTAGCTCGCCCGTCCGCGCAAGAACATAGTTGTGCAAGAAGATGGAATATGAGCTCGGTCGTGCTTCTTCCGGGTTTTTCAAGCTCGAGCTCGATTAGGTAAAAGACTGCTTCGGCTTCTACAATTTTCATTCTGTTCCTCCCCCAATTACACACTTCTAGTAGGATGAGTAAAGCGAATTTTATCGCTTGTTGGGACGGCTTTTCTTGAAGAATCTTGACCATTTCTTTGAAGAAATCGAGCTTTAACCGGTCTAACAAGCTTGGGACTGCGACTTTAGACATTTTCTTGAGAAGAGATAGTGTATTTGTCATCATCATAAGATCATCCATACGAGTAGTTTTTAGTACCCATGTTAAAGAATTGATGAGATCATAATTATCTTTAACAAGAATCTTGATTATTTCTTGATCCAACTCTCTCCAAACAAGATCAAGAATCCTTAAAGATTCTTCAAGACCACTTAAAGATTTCTTTTCTTCAAAACACTTAACAATAAAACCAATCACACCTCTTGCCGCGCCTGCTTCCACCATCAATTTCTTGTTTCTCTCATTTCCTGAAAGAACAAGCTCTTCCATCTTCTTCAACCCTTCTGAACACGAACTCGGGTCATCAAGATCCTTGACAAGTTTCAAGAAAATGGTTTTCTTTGTGAGATCATCGATTTGTGATGATCCTAATAAAGAGGAGGGGGCTTGCATGGCATTTTGGGTGCACCAAGAATGGATGAGTCGTTTTAAAGTATGGTTAGGTGTCAAGGGAGAGTCTCTTGGCAAAGGCTGTTTGGTTAAGGGACAAGTAGGGTTTCCTATGGTGGTGGTGGATAGCCATTGCTCGATGCTTTTCCGGTCGTAAGTGATGCCGGTGATGGTTGTGACGGGGTCTTTTAGGATTTGGAGGGAAATGGGACAAAGAAAGTATTGAGGGATTTCTATTTCTTGATCCATTGATAAAATGATGATGGATAATAGAGTTTGATTTGTGTTTTTATAAGTAGAAAAAATTTGGTGAGAAATGGGAGGAATTTCTGGTTAGTTTGCTCCATGTGGTAAGAGAAGGCGGCACATTTAATAGGTTTGAACAGTGGTAATGTTTGACAACTCTGGAAGTAAATTTAAGGGAAATGCGAAAAAGAACCTTATACTCCATCCGTACTCAAATAAACGACGGCTAAACTATTTTTATGAGAATTTAAAAAATAATTAATTTATGTTTTTAATGTATTAACGATTCTAGTAAATATGATCAATCAATATTAATCTTTAATTATTTCCCGATACATTGGAAATGATGAAAATAACAATTATTTGAAGGCAAAAAAATATAACTTGAGAGTCATTTCTTAGAGGACAGATGATTACTAATTTTAACATTTTCACTTATGACTTCTACAATACTTACAAATTCTTATATCAATAAGCAACTTTAATTCGAGTGACTAAAAAATTAGACTTTTACCTTGACATCATAGACTAATTACGCATGTTATTGAATTTTGGAAAATTTCAATCCTGCTTTTTAACATTCACTTTCCTTAATTATAATTTAAATAAAATATTAATAAATTAGTTTTTTCGTATATTATTTTAGTTTTTTTCTTAACTTGGTTTTCACAGATTTTAAATTTCACCTATTAATTAGATCTTCCAACTCTTTAAATCAAAATTTCCAAAGTATACCGTTTTGCAAAGCAGACTCAAGCATGCTTTAATAAATGGCGGATCTACTCCAAAATGTACATAAATAGTAACAATAATAGCAGAAAAGGTTTACTATATACTAATAATTATCAATAGAGTTGCAGGTGAAAATATAGCACAAGCACATCCTTTTTATAAAATAAATTATGAAATTAATTTTTAATATTATAATATTATAATCAATTAAAAAAATAACAATAGAGTCACTTGTGGTAGATGGATGTTGGCATTAAAATGCCTACTAGAAGACTAGACTAACGCAGTACTTTGTTGTACAACATGCATCATAAGTTTCTAAAGTATTACCTTTCTTTGTTATTATAGTATCACACTAAGTAGTGGATGAGTTGATAACATTATCGAGTTGAACATCCGAGTGTATATAAATACTATAGCACCGATCGATTTGAACGTCCGAGTGTTTAGATTAATCTATCTACCCATCAGTCTAACATACACATACATTACAAGCTCTGATGACCAATCAAATGCACAACACGTCGTGGATTTCCTTTATTATTTTCGACATTATGACAATAACAAGAAAAATGAAATTATATACCCAAAAAAAAAAAAATTAAAGTCAAAATTCAGATTTTTCTTTTTGAAGTCTATGACTTTGCATTAATTGTTATTGACTATATTTAATATTGGAAGATGTAATTTCTTTTCTTTTACCAGTCAAACCTTTTTCTCATGGCAAGTATATATGGTGGTCAACGCAATCCAAATGGCATAGCAAGGTTGTTAATTTCAACCGGTAATAACTCGGTGTTAGTGAGTGTTTTGATTTTACTATTAGTACGGTATATAGTGGTTTCGGTTGGAATTTTTATTTGAGTTGGTATTTTGGTATCATATTTTTTTTTATGTATGTACGTACAAATTTACAAATATTCAACGCACTTATTAGGATGAAACATATCGTCTAGTAGATATTTAATCAGCACAATTAGCATAAACCGAGATAAAAATTAAAATAGTATAATATATTTTTTATCTCCCTTTTAATACTATGATAGAGATATATCGTGTATACTTTCCGGTGACTACGTGGGGCTAACAGTACATGTTGAATTGAATAGATGCTTCGCGAATATGCAATTCAAAACAAAAATACATATACACATCAACTTCTGCATACTATAATAAATTAATTAAATAATTAAAGAAAAGAGGACTGATTAATTATGCTACTATGTATGTATTATTGACCATTGAATTATATTATAATTAGAATAAACAGGGAGAAAGGGCAATAAGTAGAATGGACTGAAACATAAACAATAGCAATTCTTTGTTCTGCGTATCACTGGCCCTGTTTTTCTTTTTCTTGCGTGTTGCCTTTTATTTTATTTTTACTCTATATATTTAGGTATTCCTTTCCAATAAAATATAGCCGAAAACTCAATGTTCTCATCTTTTTTTATCCTTAATCTATAAATATTCATTTTTCAAAATGTTTTATAAGGAAATCCAACTGTGTTATTGCTTTCTCTACGAAAACAATCTATAGTACTTCTCCTATCTATTTCATCACCTGCTTCTTTCCCATCCACATGAGCCTCCTGCCAATCGAAATTTTACAACGCACGACGACCACTTATAATCGATTTTGAGTGGGACAGGTAAGAACCGACACTTAATCTCATTGCATAAATCTCCAATCATATTTCCCTAAGAACTCATACCATTATAGCTACTGGTGATGTACCTCAGTAACTATACAGTTTGTATAGGTAGAGTACATATTTGTGAGTTGATTTACTAAAAATATCCTAACGCATATTGCCTCTAGACGATGAAAGTAGTACCGTGTTCAACACAATACCCTAAAATTTTAGTATTAATGAATATTCCGAAATGTATAGTCTTAAAAGAACTTAGTTCGTTAAACCAGCATGCAGAATATCTCTCATGTTTGAAAGATTCTAATGGGCTGTTCATGTAGGAAAAAATTCTTTTCCTTTTCCTTTTTCTTTTTCTAAATTTTTCTCGTTTTTTTTTTCATTGGAAAACAAAAAAGTGTGTTTACGTAATTTCAAAAAAATTCCATTTTCAGATTGGAAAAATAGAAAAATAAAATTATCATTCCACTTAATAAATTAATAAATACTTACATTTTTTTTATCTAAATAAATATATCTTGTCTATTTCATAATTTCACATCATTTATATTATTAAAATCTTCTCAAAATTA
>NBIL01043998.1:0-12828 GCA_002752925.1 Viola pubescens var. scabriuscula
TATTATTTTTTTTATGTGATACATACTCACTAATTTATTGAGTAATTTTTTTATAGGTATGGTGAAATACTTGACTAAATTAAAACCACCTCCTACTACTACTCAATCATCACAGAGTGATTCTGAAAGTGAGCATCAACTTGTAATTAAGAGATTTTTAGAAGTTGCTTAATTACTTTTGTTGAAAAATAAGTGTTTAAGAGTGTAGAGAATGAGAAAATCATACAAAGATTTCAAAATATGAAAACTCGTAAAGAGCAATTATAAAGAGTATGCAATATAAATTTGATGTGCGAGTTATTTTCTATTTTCTAAATGCAAATTTTGTTTATTTCTTTGTGTTTACGATGAGTTGATTTAAACACCAACTAATGACGTCGACTAAATGTTAATGGTCTAATTTTCCCCCACTGATAAAAATTCATAGATCCGCCACTGACTATACATGTTATGCGAGATTAATGAATATTGTTTAACATATATCGTATGAATAATTGTTTGTAACATAATTCACGCAACGCTCGAGTTTTTGACTAATTATTATTGAGTTATACTAACTAGCCATAAACTATTTATTTCTTTTATTTGTTCTTTTCCTCGAATTTTATCCCCACGACCACCCACCGCCTATTCATATCAATTACTTGTTTTATCCTTAATTATTAGTAGTACATAACTATCCTTAATAATATCATTCAAGTTGTACACAAACTCATGATCAGCAAGTTCTCCGCATATCAGTTTCTTGTTGATCATGTCGGTTCCCGTATTTTCCTGGAGTTTCTCCTTTAAATCTTCGACTATTATCATGCTATGCATAATGATGTCTACGAAGTAGTCTTCTACACATGAATATAAACCATATCTAATATCATACATAACCTTTGATTTGCTTATCATCTTTTAAGAATTCTCCTAAAAAAACAGCACTTGATTTTTATTTGTTTTTTTAGGTTAATGACATTTTTTTTCTCTCAATTCTTCAAAATTATTTGAAGTAGTCACTTTACCGTATTAATGTATATTTTTTTGTCCTTTTACTCTTCCATATTAAACATTTATAGTCCTTATAATGACGTGACACAAAATAACTTTAAGCCTATGCTGAAACAACATTTTAAATATCTCATTCCAACAAAAAAAAAAAAACTTATTACTCTGCATTTTAGTCCCTAAGATGAAAATTGCAAGACCCAATTACCGGATCAAAATCAAGAACCAAAAAATGAGAAACACAAGATGTACATTTGCAACTTTATTATTCATCCATCTCTTGTAACAATCTCATTTCCATCATTGATTTGCAAACTTACATCAGGATAATTTGAAGAAATTGGAAACTTGCTCTTCTTAGACCAAAGCCAAATCTTGGAAACAGAGAAGCTATCACCTCTACTCCTAACACTATAAATTTTCTTACCTTCCATCTCCTCATCAAAAGAATGACATGATCCATTTTCTGTTCTGTCAATTGCATTTTCATTTGATGATGACAATGCCACTTGCAGGTATGAATCAGCAACCACATACTGAACTGTACCCATTGAGTAACATCTCCTAGCATCCAAATTACACCTGCTGCTCTCTCCTCCTGCTGTATTTTCACTCTCTCCTCCCGCATTTAAGCTTCTAAACTTTCCAAGTTTAACTGATAAAACCCTTCTCTCACCATTGATTTCATCTACTGTAACTGTTTTTTGAGCATTTGAAGAAAAACTACTGTTGTCTCCATCATTAGAGATTTCCATTGAAGGATCACTGTTCAACCATGGATTTTCCATGTGGGAGTTTGAAAGGGTATTTCTACAAAGAGGGCAGGTGGAGTTTGAAAGAAGCCATGTGTCTATGCAGTGAATGTGGAAAGCATGGCTGCAGATAGGGAGCAACCTGAGCTTTTCACGGTCCGAGAATTCGCACAGACAGACTGCACAATCAAATGGTTCTTTCAATCCCATGATGTGTTTGTAATAAAAGACAGGCAATGCATCAATGAATGCTTGGTCTAGACCCGAGTCGTGCTGGCGAAAAAGCTGCTGGAGCTGTCTCTGAAGGGTCTGAGAATTACCTGAGGTCTCCTGGAATCTGTTGGAGTGATGGATTGCTGAAAAAGATGCTCTTTTTATGAGAAATCTAAGAAGCAAATGAAGAACACCACAGATAAAGAAGATGACAGCAAGGATTATTATTGCTAAAAGAAGTGCAGGACTGATTCTGCTAAAGGCTGATTTTAATGGTGAAGGTGGAGATGGTGATGAGGTGGGTTGTGTTTCATAGTTGAGAGTACTAATGTATGGAGGTGGGGATAGTGAAAAATGATCTTTTTGGTTGATTTCATGGAGGATTCTACACATTTTTTCAGCAGAAAAAAACAGACTTTCTCATAAGTTTTTGCAGTTGAAACAGTCTTTTAAAAGCTCTGTCCCTAAGAAAGACATTCTTGCTTGAGTTTGGGTAGAAGAGGATAAAAAGGTGAGCAAGCAAGCTAAGAACATATTCTTTATTGAAGAATTGAGTGTGCCCTGATGAGATTCTTGGTTCTTGGCTGGGAATTCTCTAGAATTGTCTTTTGTAGGTAAGAAAGTAGAATTCTTTTATGTGCAAGAATAGAGAAGAGGTGTGTTTTAGAAGAACTTGATTTGGAGATTGTACATTACAACATAGTATGATAGTATAACACTAATAAAGTGAACCAAAACTTAAAAGAACTTTATGTTTTTCTCTCTTTGGTAAAAAATGCTTTATTTTGAATTCCCTTATTGTAAGAAGGAAAAGGTGGTTAGGGCTAGGACCCTAAGGGTGGTTGTGTGAGCTGTTGGCCCATCTTGATGATGATAATTGATAGTAGTTAATAAACAAGTCATTCTCAAGTGTCTTCTCTGTTCTTATGATCTTAAATCATTCTAGTTCGATTATTGTCGGGTCCTAAAGATACAGATACAGATACAGGCTCTCCTAATATAGTTTTGTTTTACGTTAATTATGGCATGGGACTTTGTTATCCATCCTCTTAACAAAACTCCACAGGCCCTCCACTGCTAATTGCTGTTAGACTCATTCAAGACATGAAAAGACTCTTCTTTAGACCTACTTTGTCTTCCTAAATCAAGGTCAGATTAACAAGGAAATGTGTAATGATTCATGAGTCCACCACCACTCAAAATTTGATTGTTTACAGTGATCTGTCTGACTTCTTTAACTTCTTTATCTATCAAGATTATCAAAATAATTACCAGTTCAATGATGGTTTTTCTGGATCCTTACTTACCTACTCATCATAGGAATTTTCCACCGATCTTGGCAAGCCTGCAGCTTATCAACCTCTTCGGAGTCTGACTATACAAAACATGACTTGTTCACTCTTAACTCATGTTTCAAGTCCGAGTATGTTGAAAGAAGAAAAATATGTTTTGTGTGAGATGGACCCCTTATGGATTCGATCATACTCGAACGAGATTAATCTCTTATCAAAATAACAAAAATGAAACACAAGGAGAGCGATTTAGGTTGTTAACCAACAAGAAAGTACAAGTCTTAAATTTCCAGCCAATTTAGCCAATTAGACACAACACAAACACATGCCTTTTTTGATCTAACTATTCAAGCAAGTACTTATGATGGCTAGAAAAGAAATCCCAAATGCAGACAAGAAGTAATGGTGGGTCATGTTCACTTTTTATTGGAGAAGGCATGGCATCTATCTAATAACAACACACTTCATTGTGCCCACTACTCAAGCTAGGTATAATGACCTACCATATTTGTAGTGGTTTGACAAATTCAAGTGACTACTAATGTCCAACGCAAACAATCAGTATGGCCAGCAAGTTTTGATTGATTCTTGGCTTTGGGAAATTTTCTGATTAGGTATACAGAACTTTTCTAAATGCTTGAACGAGGTTAAATTCCTGCCAGAAAGATAAAGAGGCGAAAAATTCGAAAAAATTATTTTTTGAGTTGTTTAGAAATTACACTGAAATAAATCCCAAATCTTGAAAGGAAAAACAAATTATTTCTCACTGTATGTGCTTACTGCTTAGCAAAAATAAGAATAATAATGATAATAGTAATAATTATATATGATCTTGAAAAGAGGATTAATGAGAACTTTCTTATATCATAATCACAAATGAATTTCATGAGATATGTCTAATCATGCTTCTAGGCTTATGGATCTGTCTTCTTCCTCTTTTATGGTATTTATCATATCAGAAACCTGATGTATGCTTGGCCTTTCATTTGGTGAAGGATTTATGCACTTCAATGCAACCTGTAACAAGTTCACCATCATTTCTTGGCTTGCACCTTCCGCGATCAAGGCCTTGTCGAAAACCTCGACAGTCCATTCTTCTCTAACCACAGAATGCACCCATTTTGCCAAATCAAACCCATTGTTCTGAACTAGCTTCCCTGTCAAAAGCTCTAGAAGGATAACACCGAAGCTGTAGACATCAACCTTGAAGGTGCTATAAACGCGGCCTCCACTTAGTTCTTTGTTCTTAAGACTGTCCGATTGAGAAAGGAAAGATTGGTCTTGATTCTCTACCATCATAAGGCCATACTCACTGATGCATGGCTCCATGTTATCGTCGAACAGAACGTTCACTGACTTTAGGTTCCCATGCGCGATCCCATCTTCGTGAAGCATTTGGTACATGAATGCTAATGCTTCTGCAGTGGCAGCTGCTGCTCGGAGTCTCCTTCCCCAGTCGAATACTTTCCCAGTTTGCGAGCCTGGAATCGACAACATTGCAATAGTTATACTAACACATGTTTAGGTTTGACTCGTTTTAGAACTCGAGCCCTGTACGAATATAGAAATGTAACAGGACGACTTACCATGCAGAAGCTTGAAGAGACTGCCATTAGGCTGATATTGATAGACCAAGAGCTTTTCTTGCTTGGAGCAATAAAACGCGACTGGAGACAAGACTCTTGGATGCTTCACTTGGTCTATCCGCCGCATCCTCCTCTTGAAATCTTCCCTTGAAATGCCCCAATCTTTGATCCTCTTAACTACCAAGGTCATCCCGTCAGCGAGCGTGACCTTGTACGTGCTCCCGTGCTTTCCTCTGCCGAGCAATTCAGCTGGAGCCTGAAGCAAGTTTTCAAATGTCACACTCTTCGCCACCGGACTCGAAAGTACCACAAGTGATGATGAGTTCTTCTGTCCACCGTCAATCTCTGTGATCGAATACTCTGATCTAGCCCGTGACTGATTCACAGTGGTCTTGGATTCACTTGAAGTACCACTAATTTCACTGCTACCATTTGGTGTCTTACTTCTTTTCTCAACAGAATTCTCTCCCACAGGCTTAGTCGTCTTCATTATTTTAATAGCAATCAAGAGAAAAACTACCAGGAAAAGGATTATATAGCCCGAGTAGATAAGGAACCGGTCCTTTGAGGAATGTTTCGGAGCTGTTGCTGCAGGTTCTGATGGTGGACCATCTGCTGGAGCTACTGGTTGGCATACCTTAGGCAATGGTGGTCCACATAAGTCAGGATTTCCAAAAAAACTGCTGGCAGGGAACTTGCCATGGACATCAGGAACTGGACCAGAGAAATCGTTGTTCGACACATTGAATTCGCGAAGAGTAAGGAAATTCAAATCTGCTATCGACCCACTAAGCTCATTGTTCTGAGCGATGAAAGATAGCATCTCCGGAATCCGAGACAGTCCGCGAGGAAGCTCACCAGAGAATTCATTGTTGGACACATCAAGCCTTCTCAAGTTACTCAACTGCGAAATCGTGTCAGGAATCTTTCCAGAGAATCGGTTCCCGCTTAAGTAAAAATGTGACAGGCTTTTGCAGTTTCCAATCTCTACAGGTAAATTCCCAGAAATGCTATTACCATTCAGGCTCAGGACCATGAGAGACTGTGCCGTGCAGACCGAACCGGCATCAAGAGTTCCATTGAAGTTGAATCCGTTAAGAAGTATCTTCTTAACATGTTGTTTCTGCTTGTCACACTCGACACCTGACCAATGGTCAATGCAGGGGTCTGAACTCATGTTCCAACCCCAGTTTGTCTCGTTCGGTGGTGGTGGAATTCCTGCTGAAAGTTTTGCCATAAACTCTACTAATGACTGCTTGACTTCTGCATCCTCAGACTTCGACATTGGTGGAAAGATGAAAAAGATCAGAATGAGGATGACCCAGATGAGCTTTTCCTCCATTTTTCTTTTCTCCATTGAATTGGTTCGAGTTTGGTGAAAATGGCAGCAGCTACTATGATGTGGTTTCCCTGTATATGGTTTTGGTGTGGTGAGCTCTCAGCTAAAACGAAGGAGAAAACATCAAAGAGAACGTTAATGCTAAACCAGCTTTGAATGCCAATTGGCTGAAATAACAAAGGTGATGTGTATAAAATATTCTGGAAGTTATTGACAAGAATGATTCTTACAGATAAGCCAAAATGCCAAAAACAACTCTGTTCTATTTTCGGCCGGCTTCTTGAATGAGTCACTGCATACAGACTTGTGACGTTTTACCGCAGCTGTTTCTTTCAAATATACCGGTGGTTGGTGTGAGTGATTTATCTCTCTGATTACTCAAATAAGAAGTCGCTAATTCGACAAATATGAAAGAATAAATTACGTGATCAGAGTATTTTACTCCTAAATAGACTATACCGAAGCCACCAAATTTAATCTTAGTCTAAAAAAATTTAAAAATACATAGAGTTCAAACCTAAATGCTCGATAAACTCGTATGATCTAAGTGGAGCTTTCTATTAATTGTTGGAAGGCAAAGCATTCCAAGTTTAACCTTACACCCTTGTATTCTGATCTCTGGTTTTTCCATTTAGCTGTTGACATTTATTATATTGGAGTCAATAATTCCATTCCAGGATTTTTTTTACTGTTATAACATTAATATAGCTGAGATTGCCATTTAACTCCAAATGCAACTTTCTCGTTGATGCCATTGCATCTTCTTTTGACATCTACAGAAAATCCAACAGCTTTTATGGTATGGAGATGCAATCAAATCGAATTCGCTAATAAAACAAGCGACGAATTATCTGACAATGACGTTCGATTAGCACTTCATCTGCGTACTTTCCAATCAATAATCTACTAATGCTGACTAATTCTGGTTTAACTAGCAAATGAGAGGAACTTGTAGAGTTACAACGTTATTGAATAGGAAAATATGTTAGAGAGAGTTCCCTGGTAATCCTATACCGAACTTCATGGGTCTGCATGTCCAGCAATATCATCATCCTCACCACTTGATCCAGTTTCTTCGTCGGTGATGTCCTCCTCGTCCTCGCTACTATGCTCATCAGCCGCAGAGCTCATAATATTCTCCTTCTTGGCATATCGTTCACAGTATTCTGATTCCACAAACAAGAGCCGAAAAGTAAATTAGATCTGTCGTTCTTACCGTGACATCAACATTAATTTTATTAGTAAAAGGCGAAACAACATGTCTATTCACTGAAGAAAGAAACAACTTTCTTCAGATAAAATAACAGACACACTACTTCGCTTTTAGTCCTTTTCGATGTAATACCTTATTGCATACATCACGATCAGAACCCTTTTTACCCACCTGTTCATGCATAGTATTTTTGTTTCTTATCCTCATCTCTCGATCCATTGCCACTACCACACATAAATCTACTCATTTCTCACTATCATCATTAAACCATGTATTACATTACCGTCATTTATTTAGTATATCCCACAATCTTTCATTCTCATACCCCATGCTTATCTAATTTCACATCATGTCAACATAAAAGATCGTTGTCATGCACCCATAGAAGCGCTGCTACAGGCACATGCACTACTAACTCTTAGGGCTATAGTAACCCAAGTGCTAATACACCTGACCTGATGTTCTGTGCTGCTTAATGTGTTTAATAGTTTCGGGAAAAATAGGTGATGACATATTTCAATTCGAGAAGACTTCACTTTAACATAAATGAGCATACCAAAAAACATGAACTCGCGTGTTCCCGACCACTCTCTATAGACATCATAGAAATTAGGTGTTCCCAACATATTAGTTATCTGTAATACCATCTTGTTATATTGGAACTTACTTAGGCAAACATAAAAATAAGGATGCCATGATGCAACATAATTTCACCTTTCACTTTTTGGTCATACTGTGCTCGATCCTTCATCATCAATGAAGCTGCATCACCATTAAGTGGATCTGACGGATTTGGATAAAGCAAGAGTTGTGGCAGAAAAACTTCAAAAACATTTAAAAGATCTGCAGAAACAGTAGCAATAGCCATATGTTAAGAATCTGAATAAGAATAAAAAAGGAGAGGTAACACATAGTAAAAACAGTTCCTCAAGGTAGTGCTAAATGCTAATTATGTGAAAACAAAGCATATTCTAGATGGTGCGTTAACGAAGTCAATAATTTAAGCGAATAATATTTAGGGCTTTATTCTGAATGAGGCATTGGTGGTTACCAAACATTGGACTCCATGACTGGTTGATAACATCCAAGCAAACAGAACCAGAGCTGTGCTCGAGAAGGAAAAAGAGAAAAGGAGAGAAAGTCAGCCAGATTATTGTGAAACTTAAAATAACGACAAATATCAACCACTTCCAACCAGGCAGTTGAATATTATTGCTTACAGTTCATCAACATTTGGGTGGAATATCTTGTTCACAAACCCAATAGAAGGAGATTTGTATGGATATGCATCAGGAAGCTCAACGCGGATTTTCCAGAACCCGCCTTCATAAAGGCCTGAAAGCATCAGTCAGATAAATGAGAAAACATATAAAAATAAGAACATAAAACTCAAACAACCAACAAGGTGTTAGAAGAAGAAAACAAAAAAAATACTAAAACTAGAAATATCAAGACATAAAAGCCTTTTTCAAACTGAATGTAAAAAAGAATTGAAGCCGTCTAAACATTCAGTATTAAGAGAAGAAACCACAAGTCACTGCAATTGGCAAAAGCTGTTGGGGCTGGGATCATCGATCGGTTGTGGGTTCAAATCTCTATAACAGTAGAAAAGAATTAACAAACTACATAGGCTCCAGAAATTAACCATACAATCATCAAACCAATGTACACTTCGGATAATAAATTACCAACCCATTCATAAAGATAAATCCTTCTACTCTCGGTTGCAGTCTTTATACATATTAACGTCAAGAAAGCTAGATCCTCAATAATTATGTGGAAAGGAGCTGGAAAAGTTGCAGCCTTGCATAAAGTTATTTGGAAAAGAAGAACTCCACGATTTCATGGCAACCAAGTCTAGGGATATATTGTGTTGTGGGAATGTGGAAGGTAAAACTATTGAGTCCGATAACAATAGCCTGTGTGCATGTCCCATAATAAGCCCATGTAAACACAGGAATGGAGAGGAACATGCACATCAGTAAAATACTATAAAGCACGCTGTACTGGACATAGACACACAAGAACATCAGATGGGAGAAAAGGCACCATGAGAGAAGAGACAGTACTATCTTTAGGGCCATGAAATTCCACATTAAACTCATTCAGTCCATCGTTTATCGTCTCCACGTTGTAGTCGCTCATCATCCTGGAAAGCACAAATCCAAGAGTTAAAAAATGCCGATAACTTTACAGTGTCAAGAGAAGCTGCATACAATACCAACCAAAAGCACAAAAACATGAGTTCTACAAAGTTTAAAAAATGAATAATGCATTACAGAACCAAATGAAAAGTCAAACTTCAACATGGTTGCAAAATGCAAGATCATATTACATATAAGGTGCATGATACCCACTAACACGTAACCAAATACCAAACTGAAAAGGCCTCATTAATGCGATACTTCTTACACGGTTCAAACCTTGTTGACAAAGCCTTAGGTTAAACTAATTGCATTCAGCTGAAGAACTATCCATGTATCGATATGCAGTCAACACTATTCTTAACAATAATACCCCGACGCCTATGCCAGATATTGGCAGTCATGATCCTGAATTAGTAGAGCATGGCCAACGTGATTAAACTGAAAACGTTTAAATATACACCATCCTGCAGAATAAAAGGTCACTAGCCACTTTTCTCCCCACATAGACCAATTATCCGCCTTGTGTGTGAATAAAAGGACACTGGCTAAAGTTCATTAAAAGCATAGCCTATGATCCCTTTTGAGTGGAAGATGGGCGTTATTTCAAGCATGTTAAAAGAACAGAACTGAATAAGAAGTTGGTTCTCTAGCATGCATGAGTAGATAAAAACCAGAAACTTACAACTTCATCACGTCCATTTCTCTTCTCTTGCTTGGAGAAGACATTTTAATCCTTACCAAGATAAATATCCAGAACCTGCAATGGAAGCATCAAAGAAATTTGCTTCTAATTTCTGAGAAATGAACTATGTGAATCACATTTGTTACCGTGCAATTACTTTAATGGTTGAAGACATAAAATACAAGAGGAAGTGCATACCGTCCTGGCAGAGATCAAGAAGGTGTTGTTATGTGAGATAGTGATGAAGAAAGCGTCACAATATCAGAACCACAGACACTACTTATATCCAAATTAGAAGCAGGCAGAAAGCATAAATCTGTTAGTTGAAAAGAACAAAATCAGTCAATCATTGGTACAGAAAATAAAGTGATTGTTCCCCACAGAAGCACAACAATTCTAACAGCCTCAAAATGCAGAAACCACAGCCTGCCTAAAAACTTTCTTATCCAGCTGATAATTGAAGATCACTGGAACTCAAAAAAGAACTTTGTGCCGTATAATGCAGTCACATGCACAGCCAAGGAATCAGGCAAGGAAAGGAAAAACAATTTCAACACGATCATTTACCGAAAAGGGAAAAATATAAAAAAGAAAATAAGGATGAAGCAACAATGCTCTCCTCTCTTGAAGCATTGGTCAGTTCATAAACAGGCCAGCAAGTATAACAAAGTTCCTTAATCATTCTAGGAGTAATTCGATCAACTGTATCAAGTCTAAAGAACAACACATTTATAACAAAGCAGAACTACTCTCTTAACATGAATGCACCAAAAGTTTAGAGTCCTGACAAACATAAACATGATCACTCAATAGATTACATAAGTGGTGACATGGTAGATATGGAAATGATAGTTTCTTTACTCTTTTTTCATAACTAAAAGGATCATGTACCTCTATACACTTACATCTGAACAAACACCAAAAGTAGGTCTACGATCCATTTAATCAACCAACAATTGAATCCAGAAATACATGATCCATATAGTCAGAAAACAAAAAAAACAGTCAAGAAAACCGATTCTACCTCAAACAAGAACAAAATCCCAACTTTTCTCATCACTTATCAAATATCAGAAAACCCACAAACACAAGCAATCAATCCAAAAGTTCATGATTCAAAAGTTAAAAGATCCAACATTTTCACCAAAGCTTAGATCAACTTTTCAACAGAAACTAACCCAAAGAAAGAAAAGGGAATAATCAACCATGAACAATGGTAGGCTTGAAAAAAAATCTTACAGTTTAGAGCTCTTATGTTCCAACAAAATGCCGATAACCGTTTAGTGGGTCGGTGCTTGATCACTGTAAAACCGAACAGAAACTGGAAAAGAGAAAAAGACAGGTAAAACAAACAAAAAACCAAGAAAAGACGAGGAAAAACAAGCAGAGAGATGAAAGGAGAATGAGTAGGGAGTGAAATCTCGACAATTTCACATTACATGCACGTGTCGAATTTAACTTGTCTAATTCAACCATGAGATTAGTAACATTTTAATTAGTGATGCTTAACTGTCTTAATTATGGGTAATTGACTTTTAGAATTGAAGAAATGATATTTTTCACTTAAATTAAATCAATATTCAATGCCAAAAAAATAGCATAATTACCAGTAATTCATAAATTAATTCCAACCCTTTTAATTACATTCTCGTTTTGTTAAACCGCCATAATATTTGTTTTCTATATGGAATTACAGGCAATAAACTTAATAACATTGTTATGTTAAATTGAATATTATGTCTAATTAAGTTAATTTTTTCCCTCTTAAATGTTAAGAAAAATGATTAAAAAAGAGAGTAGTAGGAGCGAATGTAAATGTAAAAAGTTTACTGGCAAAGGCCTCCTTTGGATCCTTGCCAATAATTAAATTTCTTCCTCTTTTTGATGATTTCCATTTCACATAAAAAGATTTAATGGGTTCCAGATCAATTCCCAGTCTAGAGAGGACCTCAGATCTCCCTCCCAATCTGACTCCACCACCACCACCAACGGTCCAACACCGCAAACTAACTACATACCAGGAACTGAACCAGAATTCTATCATGCCCGACAATGGCACCAACACATTTTACACCACTCAGAAAAATCAACTGTGATTTTATTAGAAGATTTTGTACGAAAGAGCGAAACAACAATGATTGCATCTACGCGAATCTGCATGGCGAAGAAAGGCATCCTCCAACTAAAACACCGTCGAAGAAGAGTACAGAATGGTTAAGTGAACTAAAAAGCAGCTTTAAGTAGACTTTTTCCATGGATTGTCTCCATAGTAGAAAGCAGTGCCAACCATAAGCGCTACTGTCGCACCTTGAGCAACCACTCGAGCCCTCATTAAAACCTGACCCAGCTGGGAATTCCCTTGTCTGAAACTAATCAAGCCGGCTGTGAGAACTCCTGCTGTCACAAGTGCACCTGAAAATTTTCACAGACAAATGAACAATTTGAGCCGCTGTATAAAAATAGTAAAAGCCAACCTGATACACATCGAAACTGCCCTTATCATCACAACAAAAACCACTAGCAATTTGAACTTTTCAACCAGCAGATAAGCAACCACATTGAACTGAAAACAAATATTACACCTTCTCTGTACATGCCTTCAAATGCATTC
>NBIL01044026.1:0-15663 GCA_002752925.1 Viola pubescens var. scabriuscula
AGATTTTAGCTTGGAAGTCCTAGATGAATGAATAATATAATTCAGACCCGATTGACAATCGTGAGCCTCGATTGACAATCGAAGGTAAACTTGCATTAGGCGTTGTTATAGCAGTGCTATGGAGATGAAGATGAACAACATTGAACCAATGACCGAAGCATAAGAACACAGCTCTCAGAAGTGCCCTAACCAAGGATTCTTATCCTTGAAGTTTTCCACCCAGATATTTTATCTTGGCCAAACCCATTTTGCTGTTTATTTGTATTGCTTTTTTTTTCTTTTTTTTTTAATTTCAGAAACAATCAACCCAACTCCAGTGACGAGGAAGTCAATCAAGAACTACAATTCTCTAGAGGTCTCTGTGGACGATCCTCTTACCACCATCTATAAGTCCATTGTGGACAGTGATAAGTTGTATTTTCACCCCCATTTTTATATCATTATTACAACTATTTTTTGTGCTCTCGACAGACAATCAATAAGCTACATTATAAAATAATTATTTGTTAATTAATATAAAAATTAGGAAGACAATAGCAATTGGATTTAATTTATAGCTTCATGTAATAGAGAAAGCCTCCGTATATATATATAGTGTAAATTGATTATTATACTTTTTTTTTTTTTTCTGCAAGTTAAGTTTGATTATTCGTGTTGTATATGGAAAAGTGAATGGAGATGGAACGAAGGGAAAAAGAAAAAAAAGGAAAGGATATGCATGTTTAAATTTAGTACACAATTATATATATTTAATTCCTTTTATGTTTGCCTGCTATTTATTTACACTATTTTAATCATAACCATTCATTTATTTTAATGATTAAGATTGACCCAAATGCTGAAATTGAGAATAGCCAAATCCACAGTTAACAAACTTAAATGAAATGACAAACTAACATCAGATAATCTATAATTTAATTTAAATGAGATATCGTAGAATAGGGTAGCCAAAGTAAATTATATTAATTTTTTTTTTTGTTTATATTGAATTTTTGTTTATTTTGATTTTAAAGTTTATACGTGGAAATTTTTAACTAATTGATCTGGATTTAATGGAAGACAACTTATATATTTAATTTGCAATTTGCACAATATTTTTTCACAAGTGTTAGATTTAAATTAAAAATAAATATAGGATTGAGTACTTGAGTTTCCTTTAATTATAGAAAAATGGATGATGGGACCCAACCAAATAAGAAGATCGATTGGAAGCGTAAGTTTTGTAACTTGTGGGAGTTGGACTGTTAGAGTGAATAGTTGTTTAGCTTCACCATCTAACCTCCCCTCCTCTGACAAAACACTAAAACTCCCCTCTGCCCTTTTCTTCCCTTTCCCCCTAGATTATAACGAACGAAACAAAGAAATGCTGTCAATTAGATCAGCCTTTCGACCCCAACAGCTAAAACTGATAGCGCCTTCTCTTTGGTCATTGCAGCAATTTTCTTTTTCATCTTCTTCTGCTTCAGCTGCTGCAGTTCAAGCTGAAAGGACCATCAATGAAGGTCCAAGAAATGATTGGACCCATCAAGAAATCAAAGACATTTACGACTCTCCTGTTCTTGATCTTCTTTTCCATGGAGTCAGTCTCTCTTTTACTCTCTACAACCCTTTTAATTTTTCTGCAATGCTACCTCACTTTTTGCCTTGAATGGGAACTCTTAATTAGATATCTGTGTTTTTTTATGTTTTTTTTTGCTGTTAATAATTAGGCTCAAGTTCATAGACATGCTCAGAAATTTAGAGAAGTGCAGCAATGTACTCTGCTCTCTATAAAGACTGGTGGGTGTAGTGAGGATTGTTCATATTGTCCTCAATCCTCTAGATATGACACTGGGCTTAAATCCCAGAGGCTTATGACAAAGGAAGCTGTTGTTGAGGCTGCCAAAAAGGTTGGTTATTTTCGGTTCCTATGTACTTTTTTTTGTCCTTACAGCCAGTTGCTTCCAAGCACTTGAGATTTACTTTCAGACATTTCTTCTTTAAATACCTTGTAAGTGGGTTTTTTTTAAAAGATTATATGGTGTCTGAAAACTAGGTTTCTACAATTAACTTGGCTAGATTTGTTCTTAGTGATTGTGACAGAAATATTGAGAGAAGTCGTGTATAACAAGTTGAAGTAAACAGTAATTAGGTGAGCAATACTGCTCCGTGGTTTGTCATTAGAAGATTTGATCAATGCTGCTGCTGACCTAACTTGATAATCTGAGGATCATTTCTGTTTGTTTTCTTCTCGCCTGACTGGAAACTGCTTGATGCTTTGGCAGGCGAAAGAGGCAGGGAGTACGCGTTTTTGCATGGGTGCTGCCTGGAGAGAGACTGTTGGAAGGAAGACCAACTTTAATCAGATCCTAGATTATGTAAAAGAAATAAGGTAGTGGATAAACGATTCATGGCATGAATTTATGAACAATTTTGGTGGCAAGCATGTGCATGCTATTTTCTAAGTATAATTCTACCAAATTGTGTATTCACCTGCTCACATTAGTATGTACATTGTGCTTAGGGAAATGGGGATGGAGGTTTGCTGCACCTTGGGCATGCTAGAGAAGCAGCAGGCTCTAGAACTCAAGAAGGCGGGGCTTACAGCTTACAACCATAATCTCGATACCTCAAGAGAATATTACCCAAATATCATCACTACAAGAAGTTACGATGAACGCTTGCAGACACTGGAATACGTCCGTGATGCTGGAATTAATGTTTGCTCAGGTGATTTGATCGGTCTATGGAAGATTGGAGTTTCTTTTCTTTTTTTTGTTCTGCACCAGTGATCTGAATGATAATGCTGGGCACTGTCTATTCTCGTGTTAACAGGAGGCATAATAGGGCTTGGGGAAGCAGAGGAGGACCGGGTTGGTCTATTGCATACTTTGGCAACACTCCCTACCCACCCTGAAAGTGTTCCAATCAATGCACTCGTGGCAGTAAAAGGCACACCTTTACAAGATCAGAAGGTGATGATTCAATGAGTATTCTTGCTGCTCTGGCTCCTGAAGATTGATTTATCATCTCTGCACATAATGTCATACTGTACAGATATCATTTGCGTAAAAAAGAAGCAAATGCACCGATATTGTAACTTGGTCAAAAGATTAGAGTCATACAAATCAGTGTTCGGTTGCATAACTGTTTCTAACTTATTTTGATCTGAACATAATTTATCACATGTATTATGCTTCCTTTTTCAGCCAGTTGAGATATGGGAGATGATTCGAATGATTGGTACTGCGCGTATAGTGATGCCAAAAGCAGTGGTGAGATTGTCAGCTGGAAGAGTTCGTTTCTCAATGTCTGAGCAAGCTTTGTGCTTCCTTGCTGGTGCGAATTCTATCTTCACGGGGGAGAAGCTACTGACAACTGCTAACAATGACTTCGATGCTGATCAACAAATGTTCAAAATACTTGGGTTGATTCCAAAAGCGCCTAGTTTTCCAGAAGAAGAGAAGTTGTTTGAAGTAGAAAAACATTGCCAGGAAGCTGTTTCCAGTTCAGGTTAATTGTAACAGTTTGGAGGTATGTAATGCCATTCTACTCTTAGGGCTGCAGTAATAACTCTTGTTTTGTTTTTGGAATTAGTTGCAGTGAATGCATGCCTTGTGTAGTAATTATTGTTATTAAGTATTTTCTCGAGAATTGTTATGTAGAAAATAATAATGAGGTCGTACGTGCTCCTCTTTGGATATAATTCTTGAAGAGGGAAAAGCAGGAACCATCTGTATCTTTATGGCTGGGAATTAGGATTCAAACTCCAAGGCATCCGTATGTTTGAGAAAGGAAAATAAGGTACCAAAACAATTTGTTACGATCCGTAAAATGTTTGGTTGGCTGATCATTTGGGCTGTCGCCGCCTCAGATAAAACGATTCCGGCAATGCATCTTCTATACCTTGTGGATTTTTCCATTCTACTACTCTATTCGTGAGTTTATCAGTATTTATCAAATTTGTTCCCTTCTAACGGGAGGATGTCGGATCAAATGAGGAAGATGTGCAATTCCAGACTCTCTGGATTTTGAAACAACCCTTGACATTCAAATTTACCATCCATTAGCCCCAAAAGAAATACCATCAATTCAAAAGAGTCAATTCACACACTTTCACGACAAAACATGGGAGGAAATACGCAAAGCCGAAGTCTACAACCCCACTTTCCATCAAAATATAATGATCATAAATGGTTTTTTACAGGGTACAACACAACAAGAAGTCTACAACCCCACTTCAATACATCAAAACTGTACGTTTTTTTGCTACCCAAAAATTCTTTTGGTTTGTATTCTTATCCTGAAAGAAAGAAAAATGAAATCCTCAATCACAGGAAACAGAATCAGTCCTCCCTTGCCCTCAAAACATAGTCCCCGTAAGTCAAAAATACATGCTGTCCCAAAACCAAATCTACAGCAGCCTGCTTCTCTATGCAATCAACTGTTATCTGCAGATAAGAATGAAGAGAGAAGAAACCATGAGAGCAACCATCAATATGTTCAGTGTGCCTAAAAAAACCTCAGGTTAAAATATGCCAGGTGGAAAAGAAACAAACCTTGCCATTTCCTTGTTGAAATTGTAATTTCAGATTGGAATGATCCCTTGACAACAAGTAAGTTTCCACATTTTTTGCATGCGTTGTATTCCCTGTACCCGATAAAAACCGCAAGACAAAAAGAAGCACCCAACATTCAACATTCAACATTCAACAATTAACAATGGCTTGTCTCCTTATATGAATTGAAGCAACTGTAATAGGAGGGGAGAGATGAAAACCAACCAACCTGCATACAATTTCACAATCGCATCTGATTTGAACACAAGGGAAGGTCTTGCCAATGAGATAGTGAAAGACAACCCAGAAATGCCATGGAATGTCTCCTCACCGATAACAACCTGCAAATAAGTCTTCAACATGAATGGGAGAATAAAACAAAAACAAATGCATAAAGCTGAAGGGTTCAAACATATAATCCACCTAATATACAAGAAAAGAAAAATCTTCATAGGTAATCAAATGCCCTGGCTCAGGACATGAGAGAAAAAAAACCCCCCTGAATAGCTTTGTGTATGTTCATGGATTCAAAGGTAGGACTTGAACCCGCCCCCTCAACTTAACAAGAAAGTGCCAATTAACAACAAGCTCATCAGTCAACCCAGTCACTATTGGCACACAATAACGTTACTAAGGGATAACATTTAATTCCAATATCAAACATGAGATGCTCTAATTTGGTGCCAATATTTTCGAAGAGAACAACTTTATATTGTTTTGATAGTTCTTAAAAACTATTTGCTAACACCAATATTTGATGAAACTACTCAGGGGAATCAATTCTTCCAAGCATGAACAGAAGTTGGCCACTTAGAGATCCACATCAAACCACAAATTGTAGCTGGTAGTAAAATGTCACATAGCACGAAAATACATAAAGAAACTAGAAATTTAAAGAAGCCTGCATGCTGCACTAAACCTGTATCGCTGATTCATGACAGGTATTTCAACTTTACTGAATCTAGATGTGACCAAGGCCGCACGGGTGTTTCATAAAGCAAATATGCGGATGAATTTGAAGTATGAAAGACCTAGATCACCCTCAAATGTGAAAATATTAATACTTCGCAAGGATACTTACTGCATGTCCTGGCATCATAGTAGAAGGGAGCAGCGGGGAACCAATTGCATCCCTAATATAAGAATCCTGTGCATTAAAAAATAAAGGATTCAATTACTAGATCCATGGGATTAAAACTGACAAGCACTTTGGAAATGTGTGAACACAGAGCGAACATGGTTGGCCACTACAAATCTGGAGTAAATAAGAATCACATGACCCTTATAAGGCTTATATCCATACAAAAATAAAGGTCTACACACAGATATCTAGAATTACAGGATTACCTGTGAACTCAAAACTTGTAGAGAGGTTGATTTATCTTGATCCAGAGATTCAAAGTAAACCTCCACTAGATCTGTAGGTTCCAGGGCAACCTTTTTCCGCAACTTTTGAATTCTATTAACAATCTGAATTTGATCAAAGGTAAACAATCTGGTCATCGGGCAGAAAGCTCAACCTTTCCCAAACAAAGCTAGTAAGAGAAGATATAAGGCCTTTTATCATCCATCAAATTGAAAACATTATGAAGCACTTATGTGAACTGTATAATAAGATTGGCTATCCCTAAAAGTATATAGCAAAGTTCTCCGTAAAGTGGGGAATACCTCACGAGCAACACCAGCTTCAAACAATGACTCATCAACGCGCAAATCCAGAACCACCAAAACATCACCTGAAACATTTGACATCAAAAGCTTCAGCCATGCAGATTTTCCTTCAATACATCAAACATTGCAGCATTTATCATCTACTAATCCCTACCATCTCCAGCAGCATCAATCTCCTTTTCTGTCAGACCATCTGGGCGTTTGAATTCACGGACAACCTAGAAGTTCACAAGAATTTAACAATTTAGTGAACTGGTATAACTATAATCTCAGCCAAATCCTTTGGAATGAATCAAAATAACCCTATCAATGAACCAAAATGGACATTCGGTTTGATTCTAAAAAATGCCGCATGTTTACAGCAAGATAAAGCTAGTGATGTCATCCATCATCCCAAATGCAGGAAAGACAACTGAGATGAAGTTAACGACCCCTAATTCTGCTGTTTTTTCCAAGAAAAGCCAACGTGATATGGTTAACATTTAGGACCTTGATATCAGTCAGCTTTAGACTATGTGTAGCAATTGTAACTTGTCCAGCTTCCTCAAATGCTAAAATATCTTTCTGAGACATTGCTTTGACTTCTTTGGCAACCACTCCCATGGACTTTCCAAGCCGCTTTCCCAACACACTAAAGACAAAAGGCAATCACACAACAATTAAGGTAAGCTCGTGACGTTGATACACAGCCTTATTAAGGTGATAAAAAATAGCATACCTAAAATCAGGCTCCGCACGCAAAGAAGCAAACTTCAGAGTATCATTGCATGGGAGAAGAGATCTTACATTGAGTTCCTCCAGAACATACTACCATACAAATGGAATCCACAAATTAGAAAATTACAGGAAAAAAGTAAATGCATTAGCAAATAAATGAGAAGAAATTGCATACAAGAATGCCACCCCCATTATGGCAACTGTAAGAATACTAAGTGAAAGAGAATGACGAAAGCTACATCAACAACCTTCTAAAACACTGGTATTTATTCTAGTTGATCCATGAAAGGTAGGTAAGTGTGTTTATCGAATAAACATAAGCAACCTCAAGACAACCTTACTTAAACTTTGTCATTGTTATGGCAGGGAAACACCTAAGATGGCCATCTGAGGACACTCTGTGGACACTAATAGGAAAGATGCCTAAAATGCTCCACAATCTCAAT
This sequence comes from Viola pubescens var. scabriuscula, assembly GCA_002752925.1. Taxonomy (NCBI): domain Eukaryota; kingdom Viridiplantae; phylum Streptophyta; class Magnoliopsida; order Malpighiales; family Violaceae; genus Viola; species Viola pubescens. The sequence continues at coordinate 7,373 of NBIL01044026.1, forward strand.
TATTGCAAAACTGAAAGACAAAGATATCAGACACAATTTCTAGAGGGTACCATGTAGAAGAAATTTCCTTAAGCCTACAAATAACACCAATACTCCCATCATAATCATTGGTTTATTTTGATTTATCCAAGAACATTTGACTAGTCCGAAAACGTGGAAGCTTTCCTTTTTTCATAATAGTCCAATAAAATTAACTTACTAAAATGCTTTCTTAAAAGAGTAATTAATTTCAACAACAGTTGGGGAAAAATGAAAAGTGAGGGTTGTTTGGTGTAATAGTTAAGTTTCTTAATATGCATATATGCAAAATTAAACAGGACATCATATTTTACATAGAGAGTAATAATAATAATTCATAGGGCAGGGAGAAAAATAGCATAAATTAAAATCAAAACTAGTCAAATGAAGATAAAATAGGGCTGATGAATTCCACAATTCATAAAGCACAACAAACCTCTCTTAGTTTTCCAGCTATGTCATCAAGAAAGTCTGCATCAGGATGAACCACTATCATCTCCCTGCAGTTCACAAAGATAAAACAGAAATGCAGCAAAGCAATAATCAGAATTTTACAATGTATGAAACCCCCAAGAGAAAGCTACGAAGCAGACCTCAGTGGTGATTTAAGTGGCTTGTTGTGCCGCTCACGGATATTTCGAGCAAGATCAATTATGGTCGTCATCCTCGCAACGCTTTGTTCAATACGTTGATCCCTCTGCAACAGCATTCCAATCAATAAAAAGAAACCAGTGATGAGTTCAAACTTAAAAAATCTCATAATTTGGAGTCTCCACGTTTTTGAAAAGGAGTTAATGGCTATAACAATTCAAAGACGCACGCGCACATGTAGTACCACAGTTTGCAGTCTGAAATATTAAGTGCAAACAGTTGATTGGGAGAAAAAAAATGCATTGCTAAAGATCAAAAATACCTCCCCCTCTTCCTTAGGAAAACTGCAATAGTGAATGCATTCCTCAGAGCCTGGAGATATTTTCCGCATATTTTGGTAAAGCACCTCTGTGAAGAATGGGGTGAATGGTGCCATCACCTTACATGAAGTAAAGAGCACCTGAAAATCAGAAGCAAAAGTTATTAGTATTAGCTAAATGTCCCCAGGGAAACAATCATAGTTTTTAAGCATGCACAAGTTACAAAGGTAAAGCAGGAAAGAGTTTAAGTCTGCTAACTTGGCCAGCAGTAGGAGATGAAGGAAAAAGGAAGGAATACAGCATAACTAGTGGCTAACAACCGTTTTTTTCCCCTTTTGACACACTGGCTCTACAAATTCTAATAGCAGGTATGCAACAATGCAACCATTTTAAACCAATATTCTCCAGAAGATACCAACATACAATATGAGAAACATCCAATTGCTGCCATTTCAATTCACAATACAGAATATTCAAAATTGTAGTCATACATGGAAAAGAGTTGAGAGAGCAGTCCGGCAGTCTTCTTCACCAGTACGGCCTTTCAATCTCTTGCGATTGAATCGCACATATATATTTGTAAGATTGTCAAGAAACTTCAAAAGATATGGGACGACCTGCATAGGATGCATTAAGAATGTGTAAGCGGCTAACCCATTGCAAGAATCAAAGATAGTATCCGGCTACTCTTATTGACAGCTTGAAACCCAACCGTGTAAAGTCGGTATGCATCCATTTCCTGGCGCACAAAATGAACAAGACTCTGAGTGGCAGAGTTGATCCACTGATCAAGAACGTTGGATGAATTTTGAACGGTTGCTAAGTCAACAGGAATGAATGGCGCGAGGCCTTCAACCTCAAGTCGCTTTGCATTCTGTACAAGAAACCTATATGCATTGTACCAGGGAAGGAATACATCTTTAACCTGGACAGAAATGAAACAATGCATAAGAGGAACCTGACTTACATCAAACAAAATGCAAACTAAAATATCTAACTCAATGCAAGTAAACAAGGTAGGTGGGTACAAACGGATTATCCTAAAGCAAAGTTAAACTATAACAGATAATACTTACAACACTATAAACACCCTCCTTTTTGAAACGCAAGGGTTCAGCACGTACAACTGGAGAGTTTATCAGATATAACCGTAACGCATCCTGGCAATGTAGTGAAATCACAACCATTGAAATGAGACGAATAAGCAACTTGCTAATCACAGAAAAAATAACTGTAATAAATATCTACATGGACTGCAGCACTTTTTTTGGAGAGGATGATTAAAAAAAACTTGTTGAAATAAAGGACTCACAGCTCCATATTCATCAATGACATCAACAGGATTTGGATAGTTTTTCAACTTTTTACTCATTTTTTTGCCATCCTCTGCTAGGACAAGCCCATTGCAAATGAGATTCCTAAATGTGGGTTTACCAAATATTGCAGTAGACAAAACCATGAGAGTATAAAACCTGCAAACCAACACAAACCATCAAACTTACTTTACGATAATAAACAAGCTAAGTGATGAGACCAAAGGATCTGTTAGATACGTAAACAGTCCTCGCAGTGTATTTGGATGGCTTGTGGACTTTGCTAGCAAAAAGGTCCTAATGGACAACTCAACATATAGAATTTAAAATTTTCTGCACAACTTAAAATGTAGAAATTGAGAAGTAGTTGTACATGACAACTCATTTCCAAATGTAGCACCTGTCTGTTTTAACAACAAAAAAGCAAAGTCCACCCTATTTATCTGAGTGCTTCTAAGGCAAAGATTCAAAAGTTAGGAACCAACCATCCACGAGTTTGATCTAGTCCTTCAGCGACAAAATGCCCAGGGAAATTTTTCTCAAAGAGTTCAACATTCTCAAATGGATAATGCACTTGAGCATACGGCATTGACCCGCTCTCAAACCAACAATCGAATACCTGCAGAAGATAAAACCTCCCATCAAAATTTACTAAAAAAGTGAACTGAACTGAGGTCATTGAAACATGGCAAACACAACAAATCCTATTTTCTGTCTTCTTCTCAAATCAGATTATCCAACCTAAGAACAAGCTACATCATTGCAAAACAAATCATAACAGAAGACTGAAAACTGATATATTTCTGAGATAGACTTCCACATTTCACAATAAAATGGAACCTCATTCAAGAAAAATTGCCCAGTAGCACAAGGTAGTATACTTTGAAAAAATCAATCAGTATCTTACATCCTCTATACGCCGAAGCACACCACATTCAGCACCACGACTAGATGGAATTGTGATGTGATCAATATTGTGTCGGTGCAGATCAAACACCTGTAACATGACAAATAAGCAGTAAAAAACACAAGTAAGATGAAAGAGAAGCACCAGTGCAGTGATTATAGAAAACAGTCAAATACATGATTCAGGCGAAGTAGCAATGTAAAAATTGCTAGAAGACATACATAGGGGCAGGTTTATGGAGAGAGTGATCAAACCTTAACACCGGAAAGTTTTTCAAGCTTAGCAACAGAATCAATAACCACTAATTCTTCCCCGTCCTCACTACTCCATATGGGTAGAGGAGTACCCCAAAATCGACTTCGACTAATGGCCCAGTCTCTCGCATTCTCAAGCCAATTGTGAAACCGTTTTTCCTGCAATAACGCCAATGAGTCAGTAAAATGCATCAAAGCACTTATAAATTCGAGGTCCAGCAACAAGAGAGAGAGGACAGTGACTCAGAACTGACCTTCACATAATCAGGAACCCAGTAGGTCTTCTTGTTATTTTCTAACAACTGCTCTTTCAGTTCTTCCACTCTAACAAACCTAGAATTTCACAGAACAGCTCAGTTAGAGCAAACAATTAAAACAAAAATTAACTAGAGCCACACAATCAAGGAAGAGGGGCCAAAAAATTCACGGCAGTGGAATCTTCCAGTTAATCAAACTCGTGTAATCAAAGAAAAAGACAAAAAGGTTTAAAGATTTCTTAGATCCTATACTTGTTTTCAGCTAGTACAAGTTACATTTCGTATGAGCTTTTATAAAATATACTTAGCCTAATGCTGTAATGGAAAGTAAAAATGATGTAATGTCAGTCTATACTAAGTGAGACTGTGAGAGCTTAATCATGGCCCTACATCTCCTTAATGTTATAGGCATAAAAGGATGCATGAGGAGCAGGTGACCTATTCACACAAACTATAAGAACATGATCTAAACATTTGTTTGTATAAGCATCCAAGAATATTTATTGCTGAATTATACTCATGTTTTAGGCAGTTAGATCACAGGTGATCTCCATTCTACCTCATCCCAATCATTATTTGGGCTGGTTAAACAAAAATGATCTAACCAAGAGACAGAAGAATCTATGTGAAAGAAAACACGGCCAAACCCTCTGAAATAATTTTTTATCCATTGTCTTCATGCCAAATCAAAATTTAGCTAACAGCCAATGATGACCTGCTATTTCAAAATCTCTCTATAAAAAGGATATACTAATACTAATAATAACAGTAAGAGTAGAAATGGTCATACCAACTTGGAACAGCTCTGTATATAAGAGGAGTGTCAGATCTCCAACAGAAGGGATAAGAGTGTGTAATTGTCCCTGATTTAACAAGCCTTCCTTTTGCCTGAGAAATGCCGAGAAGTTTGGTAATCAATAAAAAAAATGTACAGCTGATATTGGTATCAAGTATCAATGCCATCTATCAAATAGTCCATTCATGCAACTTATCAAATAAATAAGGTGGACCATATACATATAAGAATATATAAGGTGAAAATAATGAAACCACACCTTCACAGCCTCAATAATATCTTTATCTGCATCCTTGACATGGCGACCACTAAAATCAGTGACTTTTTCAGTAAAGCAGCCATCATCATCAACAACTACAACCAAGTTCTCTCCCTGCAAGAGACAAAGACCAAACACACTCATACTGGATAGATGATGGAATAAACAACATTGACATAGATGATGACAAAAGACCAAATAAAACTCAGCTGAAAGAAGGCAATGAGCCAGATCTGTTCATTGCCAAACTCAAGACCTTACATAACCAAGCAAATAAATATAATCTTCATGTGCAAACCAATAGTTGAATTAATAGTGTGTAGCATATGAGCACGCACCTTTCTGATTATTCCATTCTCAACACACACACGGTAATCATCTTCACCAAATGCAGGAGCATTGTGGACAACTCCAGTACCGCTGTCATCAGTCACGTAGTTGTCCGCAGCAATTCTAAATGCCGAGTCGGACATCTCCATAAAGTAATTGAATAGAGGTTCATACCTGTAATACAAATTTGTCTCAAACAATCTCAACACTGACCAATACTTATTACCCACTAACTATCCAGCATCTAGTTCAACTACAGGAGCAATAATACTTCGATCAATGAAAGAAGTAAACATGTAACCATTACTAATAACAGCCTCAAAGTGATGCAGGTGATATCCACAAAATTCAGAAATATGTATCAGAAGAACTCACTTCTTATTCACCAGTTCACTGCCCTTCATTTTCTCCAATAGTTCATAGTGATCCATCAAATTTTCAGTTTTCCCACTCTTACTTTTTGAGCTCTTAGAATCACCAGCAGGTCCATTTGCCACAGCTGTTTTAGGTTTCTCAATTGGAAGAGTAGCCAACCTAGATTCAGCAACCACATATACTTTCCCAGTGTACTTGTTGCGGACCTAGATTCCATCATTAAAAGCTGATCAAATTCATTAAAAAAAGCACTAACCGAGTACAATTTTCATTACTCGCAACTAAAACTCAGATAAAGACAAACCAAACCTACTACCAACCTTAAGATAAACAAAATTTGCATTGACGCAAATGCAAAGGTTACTTGGAAGAGTCCATGGCGTTGTTGTCCATGCCACAACAGCAGCATTATGTGGATCATCAACAATTGGAAAAGCCACCATTACCTCAGGATCCGGCACATCCTACCCAGTCATCACAACATGAAAAACATCAATAGACTCGCCAAAAAAAATACAAGTTTACAACAACAACAAAAAAGGTAACCACAAGCTCACAAGTCTTATATTTGAACTCGAAAATATCATTAAAAATAAATCAAAACAGAAATATGAACTTGCAAACTCACAAAAATCTCCAGCTCACAGATACTCCAGTTTGACTCTACAAATGCTCTACTGAATCAATAATAAAGCAGCTCACAGATACTTACCAAGCTCAATGAAAATTTCAATAAACTCCTAATTTCACACCAAATTAGGGTAAAATGAAATGATCTACAAAAGAAGAAGAGTTGATTCTTTCAATAGTAAAGGAACTACTTATAATCTCAATCCCAGGAGATCAAACCAATATAGCACTAATTATACTATCATTATTTCATCAACCAATTACTCGCAATGAAGCCCAAAACAAAAGCGCCATAACATAACAAGGATGTAAAATCCCACACAAAAGAAGAAGAATTAAAAACCTAATAAGAATGCTCAAGAACCTTATAATTCAGGCCAGCTTCAAAATTGGACAAAACAGTCTTGCATCCGGTACTATAAGGCATAACTTTAAAGCCCTTGTACACCAATCCCTTCTCAAACAACTTGGAGAACCCCCACCAGACACTCTCCATGTAATTCATGTCCATAGTCTTATAATCGTTCCTGAAGTCAATCCATCTTCCAGTCCTCGTGACCACTTTCTCCCATTCCTCCACATACCTAGTCACAATCGCTCTGCATTCCTCGTTGTACACATCAATCCCCATTTGAAGCACTTCATCACGTCTCTTAATCCCTAGCTTCCGATCAATCTCGTTCTCCACAGGCAATCCGTGGCAATCCCAGCCGAAGCGTCGGGATACATGATGGCCAGTCATGGACTGATAGCGGGTCACAATGTCCTTGATGGTGCCGGCAAGGATGTGGCCGTAGTGAGGCAGGCCGGTGGCGAAGGGAGGGCCGTCGTAGAAGACGTATTCGGGGCATGATTCGGTGCGTTTGAGCTGGGTGTGGAAAGCGTCAATTTGGGACCAGAAGGAGAGGACTGATTCCTCTTGGTTAGGGAATGAGAAGTCCTTTCCTTCGCATACTTCTTCCATCGTTGGAATTGAACGATGGTGAGAAGCGAAGCGGAGGAGGCGGAGAGGTGCTGCTTGCTCGCTTGCTGGGGTGGAGGTGACTGGTGTTGACAGTAAGGTCGGAGTGTAATGGAAAAAATGGACTGAATGAGTAACGCTGATAGGTCCTCTCGGTCACTGCCTTCATTCCTAGTACTGTTACTTTGCTAGGTCATGTTCAAACGCCGTCGTATTCTCAAGCTACGTACGTTACGTAAACAAAATAGTAGCTTTTAGCCGCTCTACCTAAATTTTCCACAAGTACAATGATAAAAAAAAATTAACGAAATTAATTGAAATTTCAAAAAGTAATTTTTTAGCATTAAAAATTAAAATAATGCTGTATACTAACGGATGTGTCGAGATATGATTAAATTTTTTTCCCTTCCTAATTAGCTTATATTTTTATTTTTATTTGAAATAATAACTAACGAGTATATGACACGTATTTTTAATATAAAAGTTAATAAAGTGCTTGTATCTTTAGCACTACTCTAAAAATTAACGTGTTATGTAGGATCATAATAAGATATTTCAAAGTAAATTATAGTTACTCTCACCTCTTAAATTAATACAAAAACCCTAATCCTAACCGTCGTGACTTCTCCTAAGTACAGTTGTCGGTAACTCTCTTTGTTCAACCCACTGTTATTGGAGATAAAGTGTCAACTGCCTCACGTGTATGCTTGTCAAAATGGGTTCGACCCGACAGGTCGACCCTTACCCGACCCGCAATTCGACCCGTCGGGTCATTTTTTTTCAACCCGTCAAATAATGGGTCAGATAAGGGTCGACCCGTCTAAGTCTCTCTTCGTCATTTCTCTCTTTTCAATTTCAATTAACAAAACCCTGCACCATTTGCTTTCTCATCTCAACCCAGCCACGCCGCTGCTACCCTCGCCACCGCTGCACCATGCCGCCACTGCCCTCGCCACCGCTTCCACCATCTCATCTCAACCCAGCCATGCCGCCGCTGCACTATTTGCTTTCTCATCTCAACCCAGCCACGTCGCTGCACCAACAATACTCAGCTCACACTGGTCGGTACCCATCTCTTCTCTCCCATTCTCCAAACCAACTTCATTAATTTTTCACATCTTTACATCTCTGCTGCTCTACACATGTTTGTGCCAATGTCTGTGTAATGCTTCCTTATACGTCGAAGATGGTTTTTTTTCCTTTCTCTTGTGCTTCTTGCTAGTACCCTGCTCTACTTCTTTACTTGTATTCGAGTTTTGGTTTGACTCATTAGGATTTGT
>NBIL01044027.1:0-14894 GCA_002752925.1 Viola pubescens var. scabriuscula
TATATATAAGTATTTTAATATAAATATTTAAATATATAATTATATTTATTTACCAAGCTTTAACCTTCTCTGCTACTGTTTCTAACAAATTAATGATTACCTTCCATCTCTCTCACCAATCCAGACCATTATTATTTATGCAGCAACATTTTAGCGGAAACATTATTAGCAGAAGCATTATTAGCAGAAACATTATTAAAATGCAGCAATATTATTATTTATGCAGCAACATTATTTAAAAAAAGATGCAGCAACATTATTTAAAATTCAAACTATTACATAAATTTAAGTACATAGTCCAAAATATAAATTAAAAAAATCAATTTCCTTATTGGATCGGTGAAAATAAAATTTTGCAGGTCTCCATGAGTATCCGTGAGTTATCCGTGGGTATCCGCGGGTTATCCGTGGATATCCGCGAGTTATCCGTAGATATCCACGGGTTATCCGCGGGTATAATTATCTTTTATTTATCCGCTCCATATGGATGCGGATGCGGGTGCGGGTATGAATTACCCGTAAATTTACGGATGTGGATATAGATAGTACTTTACCCGCTCCATACCCGCCCAATTACCATTCCTAGTTGCTTAGAAACCAAATTAATAAAAATATTATACCCTACGATCAAATTAGTCGCGGTTAAACCATTGGTACTACATTAACAAGTTTCATATCACATGTACGAAAAATGTCATTAAAGCACTGTTATATTTCCGCTGAGAAAGCACCACACATTCTGTTTCCAGTAAGATTGGTATGAATAATCCAGAAGATGAAACCCAAAATAAAATTGTCGATCTCTAATTCATCGTTTGCGGTAACAGACGGATACATGGCAGGATTGGTGGGACAACATGCGACAAAAACAGAGAAGGTCCTCCATGTACAGGGTAGAAATCTCTTTACTTGCTTCTTGGTTTTTACATTGTCTTTTCCCCTGTATGTTTGCACATGCATACTTTCTCTGTAAAGCGCATTTCTTCTCTCGAAAAAAGAAAAGAAAAGAAAAGTACTCAAAGGTAAAGATATGATAATGTTGTTTCTGCAGATTTGTGGAAATGATGGCTCCTGTTTTTTCAAGAGCATCCTGGAGCTGTGCATGGCATATGATACAGGTATATCAACCTAACAGAAGCATGGCTTAGGCTGTAAAAAACGTTCGCAGATTTTTTACCTTGTCCGAACAGGCTTCCCATCTCGCGTTCTATGCTCGAGTTTGTGTTGTTTTTGAGTGATGCACCGATTTCTTCATATGTTTTCTTTGCTATTTGTTTTGGCAGAATGACTTGGTTCACGCGTGGGGCTTGGACTTTCAGCTAGGTTACTGTGCACAGGCATGTAATCCATCCCAAGAACACGTCTTCTTTCTAAGTTTTAGTTATTTTGTTTTGAACATGTTCATCAAACATTGATCATTCTCTGGCAGGGCAATCGAACTAAAAACATTGGAATCGTTGATTCTGAATACATAACTCACTATGGTCTTCCTACTCTAGGAGGTGCTTCTCCTTCTAACAAGGTGAGAAAACATACACATAATTTGATCACTCAACCAATGTATAAACTCTCTGATGTGTAACCTTCATGCTTATTCGGTTCTGATAGTTGGTCAAGCCGAACTTCTTAATGTCAGGCTTCTCCGCATGCCAAATCTCACATGGATGTAGCAATGCAACAGATGCTTTATTTTGTTTCGTTTTGTTTTGTTTTGTTTATTTGTTAAAGATAGACAAATCTGTCCAGACATAATGCATAGGTTACAACACTACTGCATGTTGGTAAGGATAGAGTTTGGAGAGTGTGACAAATACAAAAGACAGGCAGACTAAAAGTGACATTTTTGGATGAAAAGTTCAGTTTCTTTACATTTGAAAAGGATAGAAAACACCTAAAAATCTTATATTTTACTGTCTGCAGGAACAACAACCATCGGATCAACCTACTAGCAGAGTTTCGGTAAGCATCAGGTTGTTTCGGAAGTTAGAAATGGTGGTTAATCTGCATCCATTTTGTTTTTACTTTCTGACCCTTTTGCAGGTCAAGAAGAGATCATATGTAGAGCTAGAGATCTTCAAGAACAGATGGAAAAAGGCGGACAAAGACGACAAGTGTTGGACGGATCCATATCAACCATCACCAAAGCAGAGGAAAATGTAGAATTTTGTATTGCGAGATTTATCTGACAGGATAAAAGGATGCATCAGATACTATAATATATATCACAGAATTGTGTCATTATACATAGAAGCTTTAAGGATCCGGTCAAAACTATGATGCATTGATTCTTTTGAGCAAATTGTAGGATAAAGATTGATTCTTTCGGACAACATTGCATATATAAGATTGATTATACTACACGAGAGAATAGGATACATCTAAATGCTTGCAAACAATTGTTTGCCTATTTGATTTTTATGCATTGTTGGTTGATGCTAACAGAACAGCACCCTAGAGGGGTCCACCTTCACTTTTTATTCATATATTTTGGTGCTGAAATTGACAGATTTCACATGATTTATTTTAAAACTGTATTGAGAAGTACAATTTAACCAGTTTGAGATTTTTCTTTCATTAAACTTCATTCGGATCTTCCTGGTAATTAACTTCCTATATCGTAAAACAGAAAGAGTTAGATATTAAATTCGAATAAATATTGTAAAACATGAATGGTTAGATATCGAATTCAAATCAAGAAACCTAGGTCGGATGTATAGGAACAAATGATTGATGATTAAAGTGAAGAGCAGATGACGTTTTGTTCATGGAAGGGGCCCATTCCCAAGAAGATGATGTGGTAATCAAAAGAAGCTCTACCTGGTTGTTTGCACCTTAATCCTTGCTAAAGCTATTCCACTACTAGTATACTACTACTGTCATATTTAAAAGAAGATTAAACAAAAACATCACTCCTAATTGGCAAATAATTAAATCACAAAACATCTGCAATGCAGCCAACAACCACATCAAAAAAAAAAAAACAACCACATCAAAAAAATTAAAAATTAAAAAAACCTAAAAAGTTCAATTACTTTCACTCACCAATCAACATTTACACATCTCCACAACCAACCTAGTTGGAAGTTGGAAGTTGGAACTGGAACTTCCTTTTCCTTTTCCCATTTTTTTCATCACTTAAAGAACCTTTTCTCTACAAAAATGATTGATCAAACACACTTTTTCTTTAAAGAATTACAACAAAGTGAACAATGTAACCTTCACATGACTATCTAAAATCTTGAAAATTTGTATCCAAAAGGAAGAAGAACGACACTTCCTTCCTTCTCCATTATTACAGAGGAGAAACTGCCCGCCTCTTTGCGAGCACATTGATATCACCAAATGATCTTCCAATACCATCTTCAATCCAGGCGCAAAATTTGCAATTTTACATTTCTTGGTCATTCTTGGTCATTCTTGGTCTTGGACTATAAAACCCATGGATCCATGGCATTGGTTTCATCAATGAAATCAATCAAACAGGGAGCACGAAAAGTATGTTAATCGGACGGCTGCCAGGCGGATGCAGTCAACAAAGACAAATCCTTCCACCCCAATTTCAAGCACCCATGTTCCTCAACCAGAGTATAACCTTTCCAAGGGAACATTCCGAGCAGCAAACTGGCTTGGGCGGCCGGGTTCCCACCAAGAGAAACGGGTCGAAACCCGACCCGTCTCAACTCATCACCCCATCTCTCCACCTTAACCTCACCGGTCCTCTTGGGCCCACCCACGGCGACAATGTTCTTAATCTCACTGCCGAACAGCTGCTGCTCCACCGTATGCCTCTCCACACTGTCCACACCCAATCCATCCCCAAGAGCATCAAACAAAGCACTGTAATAATGCAACGCCTCAACAAACCTCCCGAGAAAACTTCCACTATGACTCAAGTCTTGTTCAACGGTCGTGATCAATTTCGGCCTCAACAAAGTCAACAGTTTCAACGTCCCCAGATCACTCCCCGTGATATCGTACAAGCAATGATGCATCCAGTGAACCACCACCGCTTCTTTCGGCCTTATCCCTAATTGACTTAAATCCGTCATATTTCCGAATTTGCCCTCAAACGGATGGAACTCAAACGGCAGCCCGAGGGAGGTTGCGAAATCAGCGAGCCGCCGTCCGGTCGACTCGAGCAACTCGGCGGAGCTCCCGAACCCGGTGATTCTCACGGATCGGACCTTTTTGGGGCGGGAAGCGAGTATGTGGAAGAGGCCAGGCCATTGAAGGCCTTGCATTATGTCGAGGTCGATGACGTGGACGCGCTCCTCGCCGTCCAGTGCTTGAAAGATGGCTTGGTTTGCGGTGAAGTGAGTGAACTTGATCAACGGACTGATTGAATTGTACGATTGCAGAGCGTTGAAGATCTTTTGGGACTGAGTTAGGGTGAGTGACTTGGACGTAAGCGGCGAGTAGGTACCCAGGCAGGAGCTCACCACGCGCGCCTGCAGTGCGTGTGCGAAGTACGCGCCGACTCGCTCAGGCGAAGACCCGAACGGAGAGGAGAGCTCCGCAATCTCCGGTAGAAGATCTGCGGCTTCGACGAGGTTTTCCATGGCGACGCACTCGGCGCATTGTAGGAGGAGGCCGAGGAGTTTGAGGCCTATGGACTCGCCCTCGGCGTCGTCGGCGGTGGCGGAAGATTCTCCCTCTGCAGAGGAGAAATTGAGGCGCTTGGGGGAAGGAACGTCGGCGGAGGGGGAATCGGGGCCGGCCAGGTCTCGGTCGGCGCGCTTGGTCTTCATGGAAGAAGCGGCGTTACTGTTGATCGGAGATTGGTGGACTAAGCTTTTAAGCATGATCGGAGGAGGAAAAGGAAAAGGAAAAAGGTAAAAGGCAGGGTGCTTTCGGAAGTGGAAAGGTAGACTGGAAAAATGAAGAAATTGAGAAAGAGATATGTGTTGAGTTGTCAGAGGAAGCGAGCGGTGGGAGAAAAGGTGTTTGGGAAGTGAGAAAGTGAGGGAGATGAAGAGAGGAAAAGTTAGGATAACTTTTTCATTTTCCTCTCATTTTCCTTTTTTGATGAGAAAAACACGTATTATCGCTAGTGTTGGTATTATTATGGGATAATTGTCTTGGTTAGGTATTTATCGTTCGGGGGTGTGTCGTTAAGTCCGTTTCATTAGGGGATTAAGCGATTAATTAAAGTGTTAATGATGGCGGGTAATTACATCAGCATTGGATTCTTGGGAGGTAAAATTAAGGGGATGTTCGGCATCACTGCCTTTTCTTGTTTTTTCATTTTATTTTTTAAAATTAATTTCAATTCTTGAGGAACAAAAAACAAAAAATTTGAAGTGGTATTGATAGCAATATTATTAATCTCGTACTGTTTTTAGTCGATATATCAATATGTACCAAAACTTTTGACCAAAACGGTACGAATAGATATTTGTTTCCTATCGTTCTGTATCTCGGTCATTTCGCATATTTCGGCGAAATACCAACCGAGATGGACCATTGCATACCTTTGCATACTGTTTCAAGTAAAAAAAAAACAAGTAAGACAACTAGTGATCGTCCGACTTTTTCAAAATTAGTTTGTGCATCGTTCTTCATATTATAATTCTCTTCTTTAGTCTTTGTCATAGCATTATACTCCCTCCGGACTTTATTAATTATCGTTTGGAGGGAGTGGGCTGGATTATTGCCCAATGATTGGCAGGTGAGGTTTAGACTATTATAACCTCATTGCTCTCCGTTATTTACGAAAAAAATAATTAATTTTTTATTCTACTTTCCTCTTCTCCTACCCCTCTCTCTCTCACACACACTCACTCACCTCCAAATCAAATGAGAGTCTCAAATCCATCTCCAAATCCACAGCTTTAAATTACCGAATACCCTCAAATATCTCTAACCATCTGAACATAACTTGAAAACCCAATTAATCTCACCCTAATTTTAAGCTCATTTCTTTAAAATTTCATTCTAAATGGAACTTTTCCTCTCGATCCATTTTTTAAATCTGTGTGTGTTAAACTATCACTTAACACACACACTCTTCATTCTTCATCCTTGTTCCATATCCACTATGGAATTTAGGGTTGAGTCTGAAATAAACAACCAAGCCACAAATCCAATTCATCCCCCACCTCCCCAAAACGACAACGAATTGAATGACAATCAGGAAGTCGAAGATCACCATGCATGCCTGACATTCCAGACCTAAATGTAGAAGTATAGGTCAATCTTGGGATGAAGGTTTGTTGTCATTTATTTATCCAAATCAATCATGATCTCAATTTCTTTGCTCCTAGTCAATCTTGTAATTGCTTGGTTTGTTGGTCCACTATTGCAGGAAACAATGGACCAGGGCTACATCGATTCAGGAGGGAACTTGACAATGAGGGCAGACTTGCAATGTATGAGATGTGTCTCCAAAAAAATAATGATGGAAAGTTAAAGAGAACAACAACCAAAGAAGTGGCTGCAATGTTTGGTGTTTCAATTCGAACAGTACAACGCTTATGGAAGAGGGCAAAGAACTTAGGTAACCACAATTATCGATAAAATAGGGTTAAGAACTATGGGAGGAAAATCATAGATGTTGATTTAGATATGATTAAAGCAATTCCATTTAGTGAGAGAACCACATTGAAGTCTTTAGTCTTTGCCTTTGGGGTGTCTAAATCTTTTCTTGTTAAGAGAGTGAAAAGTGGGGAACTATCGCATCACAGTAATGTCTTGCCTGTTTATCCCCCAATTTTCTCCCAACATTTATTTATTTATCTCTTCCTAGTTTTGTGACTTTCCATTTTCAATTGTCATTCCTTTTGTGGCATTGTCTCCTTTAAATGAAAAAGGCAACTGTGAAGTCTAATCCACAGTTTTTTTAGCATTAGATTCCTACTGAAAAACAGTTCACTTCATTCCATGTGTTAGAGTCACACTCTAAAGGAAACTGAACCAACTTTTTAACTTCCCAATCTTGCCACGTCTTCGCCCCAATCCTGGCCTATCTTTATGGAATCATGTCTGCTTTTTAATTTTAAAACCTACAACTCCTCTCATATATATTAATGCAATCTCCTCTAGCCTCTGTACCCTTCTTAAGTATCTTCCTCTTGCAAAATTAAAGCTTTTCTATCGATTGTTTATTTTCATCTAGCCTTTTTTTCTGTTTATTTGCTTTCCAGTGAAGTGTAAGATGAATGCGCAGGAGAAGCAAGTAATTCTCAACTCTGTTAGAGGTGTCAGCGCCCACCTACATGATGATGTTGCAGTCCTGAAGCTTAAGATCTTGCAGACTCAACAAGACATGAATCGCTTGGAGACAAGGGAAAACAACATTAGGCTAAAGAAAGCATAAGCCTACATAGAAGATGAAGATTGATTGTGCGCTAGTTTTGATGAATATCTCTATCTAATTTTGTATTTTTAGATAGAGATACTACTGATTATGTGTCATTTTCTCTTCTTTTTGCAGAATCAAGGATTTAAAAGAGATGGAGAAGAAAGTTGCTGAAAATACTAAAATTGTTTTGGAAAAGCTTACTCTTGCCCTCGAAGGAATTCTAGAGTGGACTGCCTAAGTCTATGCCTAGAAGAACGCAGAGTAGTAGAGAATCAAGGAAAGAAACAAAACACTGCATTCTAAGGAAGATCAAGGAAGGCGCGTTTTCAACCATTTTAAATTTCTAGATATGATCAAACGTGGATGAGAGAGATCTCCTGAGGGATCTGGATTAGATACAATTTCTAATTTTGAATCTTACGAGAGAATTAAGGGAGAAAAATATTATTTAATCTTTCCGTTAATTCTCAGAAAATTATCTTGAATTTTAGATTTTAGTTTTTCTTATCAGTTCAGTTCTCAGAAAATTAATTACAGTTTCTTAATAAGAGTACCTGTAATAAACTTGTTGCAGGTGGAAAGGAGAGAACCTAAGAGTACCTAGTTGCTATAGCTTCTCTATAAATTAGGAATGAATATGTATTAATCAATGATCAATTAATACTTGAATCATAACCTTGTACTTGCCTTTGCTAGGATCTTTTAACACATCCGTTCGCACAACCTATCTCTGGACTTTGTCCATTTTTAATTACATTATTTCATTATTACTTTGTTAATATTTTTCCAACTCGAAACAAACTCCCATTTTACTCTTATTGCATTGGTCATCATATCAAACCAGAATTTATTCCTTTGTCTTGGTGGAATGAACTTTTTATCACTGTGCACAATTCATTTTGCATATCAATATTAAATCGTAACTTGATTATTATTTGATGGATTCAGCAACCAATCAAATTTTTAGCGTCATTGTCGGGGACAATTGGTAAACTATTTTTTGGTTTTCTTCGTGTATGACCAGGTCAACAAGTTCAGAATTACTTCCATATAATCTTGAGATTACAAGAATTGAGACTAAGATAAGGAAACAAACCAAAAGTCTAGTGTAGAGGGAGAGCAATCACAACATTTTGTACCTTCAGAATCAGGTTCCTCAACAGGATTTAATACTCGTGACGAGGAAGACCTAGGTCTTGCCCTAGACTTAGGCCAAGAAGAATATGAAGGACCAATCAATCCCAATCCAATATAATTGGTGGATGGGGATGCAAATAGAACTCTAAGAGAGCTCAATTCAGGACCAAACAGGCTACTCCTTTTTGTATCATCTACCAGCAAGTTGTGAATGATTGGACGATAAAAACAAATGGCATCCATGCATTGAAAAAATTTCATGGTTTATCTAATGAAAATCCTTACTCTCAATTGCAGGAACTCATTGGAAATGCGATTCATTGAAGCCACCAAATGTTTCATTAGAGAGAGCAAAATTGAGAGCATTCCCTTGGACATTAAAAGATGCTGCAAAGAATTAGTTTCTCAGCTTACCTACTCATATCATCACAACATGGGCTGAGATGTCGGATGCCTTTTTAAAGAAATACTTCCCAGACAGCAAAGCAGGAGCATCCAAGAAGAGTCTAGTTGCAATTCAGCAGCTCAATGATGAAAGCTTTAAGGAATATTTCGAACGATTTGAAAGAATGCAGGTTGTTTGTCCCTCACATGGTGTAACATATCAATCATTGATTCAATACTTCTATGATGGTATAAAGCAGAGTGACAAAGAGAAATTGGATGCAGCAAGTGGTGAAGCTATAATGGATCTAACTCCAACAAGAGCGAATGAGTTGATCAAAACCATGGCCAACAACTATTTAGAAAACAAAAGTTCTGAAAAAACTAATCCAGTAAATGAGGTTGGTGTATCATCACTTGAAAGTAAATTGGTTGAAATGAATAATATGCTACTCTCTATTATGGTAGGAAATTCTCAACAGGTTAAAGTATATCGACTTTGCTGTCAAGAGGGCCATCCCACTGATGCTTGTCCAATATTGCAAGATGGAGCACAGGTTAATGCAATGATGGGGTTCAATCAAGGTCAGAGAAAACTCAATAACCCTTATTCAAATGTTTACAACCTTGGTTGGAAACAACACCCCAACTTCAGCTGGAATCAACAACCTCAACCTCCATTTAACCTTTAGAACTTCCAACCTAGACCTCAATAAAATCAATAGCAAAACCTTGCCCAACCAATCAACCAATCTCAAACCTCTAACAACTCGTTTGAGGAGCGTATGAAATAATTTACCTCAACCACACAAGAAAATATTCCAACCTAGACCTCAATGATGATGTGTTGGAGCAACGTAGCGCCTACAAGCCAAAAGGTAGAGCTAGACAGAGCAGCAATTTCAGCCATGTAACTCTTGCCCTAGAACAACTCAATGGGTAGTTAGAATTTCATGACATTGAATTGATTGAGAAATTGACTGTCAAGCATAATACCTTATCTATTGTTGCATGTGTGATGGTTGTCGAATCCACTAAAAATAAATACAACTTCTAGAAGGGAGACTACCTTAAAGAACTAACAGCGCAGTAAGAGAAGTTAAGATACAATCCTTAACATAACTCTTCCATCTATCCTTAGCTCTTACCCTAGCAACAGGAACAAAAAGAACTCCTACGTCAGCTATTCTTATCTGTCTTTATCTAAACTAACCTGAAAGAAGTCCTTACTAAACTACCAACACATCAATACCTACAAAAGATTGCAAATAGTGGTAAGAGGATCGATCCACAGAGAATGGTTAAACTTAACATAAGATAAAAGACCAGATTTAAACACTTCTACAAATTGGGGGGGAGGGTTTATTTAAACTAAGAAAATAAAGCAGATAACTGTCTAACTGTCTTAACCAAGAACGAAAGTATCCTTGATCAAGACTCATAATTAGAAAGCTGTCTTGGACAAAGACGAAAGTATCCCTGGTCAAAACACGATTCCATGAAGAAAATATCAAATATAAGAGAAATTTCTAGTAGAGGCTTGGCAAGCGATGAGATATGAGTTGTAATCATGGACGTAATGGTTTTCATCTCTAATCCATAGAGTTTCTATCGGGTCAAGATACCACTTGACCCCTGACTTCCCTCTTGTTTCAACATCACCCCAGGGCCAAATGCGCGTAGGAATATAGTGATGCCTTACCAACCAGCACCTTGCTGGTTAAAGGGTTTACTGAATTGGCAGATAATCGAATAAGGGAAGACAAATCCAGACTAGTTTCCATGAGCGTCAGTCGGGTCTGGTTCTGATTAACCTTTCCCTCTACTATTTCACGGTCCCCCGCTAGCGCGTAGGAGTCTACTTCGATCCATTTGGTCGATAATCCACGGCCAAAGGAAATGACAGTAACGTTATCTATTCAAATCTAAAGTGATCAATTCTAAAATCAAATAGAAAACACATAAGATAAAGTGCGAGATTGATTAAATGTAGATTCAAAGATTAATAAGATTATTTAGGTCTCATGCAAAACTCATACTCATGTTTTAAACCCCTCTACTAAGAACAAGAAAGATTAGTTAGAGAAACACAAGAAGAATAAAGAAAATAATAAAACTCTTATAAATATATAAAACTCAAGTTCAAAACTAGGGAAAAGAGAAAAAGAAATGTTGTTGCCATCCCCCTCTGATTGCACACCTGTTTGCCCCCTCACAATGGAGCCAAGCAGCTCTATTTATACTAAGCACTAGGTGCACAAAAACCCTAATTCTAAGAAGGTAAGAAGTCTGTTTAGGAAACTACTTCCAAAATAAGAAATATCTTAAATAAAATATCTAACTAATCAAGCTCTAATTCAGTACTTCTATGACAGAATGAGCCAGAAAGATAGAGAAAGAGTCCACGCGGTAGCTGGAGGAGCTTTGAAGATTTAACTCCAACTCGAGCCAAACTATTGCTCCAAACCATGGCTAAGAACCGTAATAACAACAGCTCTTCAGAGCGCTCTAGCCCTATCTCTTTAGTGAATTCAATTGCTTTAGAACAACAACTTACCAGCATTGCTAACTTTATGCAAAATCTTTCTATAGGTGTTCTTGGCCAAGAGAGCAACCAAGGCGCAACTGTGAGCGTATGTGGAATATGTTGCCAAGCTGACCATCACACGAATCAATGTTCAATGCTGCAACCTGGAACAACATAAGAGATCACCACTCAATTGAATGTCGCCTATGATTACAACCAAAACCAACAAAACAAATACCCTTCTAATAATAATCCTTACTCAAACACTTATAACCCTGGATGGAGAAATCATCCTAATTTCAGCTGGAAGAATCAACCTCAGAACAATTCCACACTACCTAACCAGTCACAATAGCCACCATTCAACCTCCAAAACTTTGTTCCTAGGCCACCCCAGAACCAAACTAACCCACCTCTCCAATTACCTGCACCTTCACAATAACTACAGATAGCGGGACCACCTTCTAAAGATGACATCAGTAATATAAATGCTGCACTAGTTGACATACAAAAACAACTAAAATTACTAATGGAGGACAGGAACAAGCAAGGGAGACTGCCTGCTAGTACAATTGACAATCCTAAACACAATTTGAGTGCGATTAGTTTGAGGAGTGGAGTATATCTGCCCGAAAGGGAGGAGACAATGCCATATGAGCAGGAGCGAGAGTGGCCAAGGCACAAGAACTAGCAAGAGGTGATGGAGTTTGAGAGGAAGTACAAGTATAAATCACCAGAACAAATTGAGGAGAAGGAAGCAGAAGAGATGGAAGAAGCGGAGAAAATCATTGCATTGGAAGGTGAAAATTTCTTGACTAAGCAAGAGATCAAGCAAGAAGAAGAGGCCAGGAAAATAGAAAGGAAGGCCAAGAAAGTAGTAGAAGCTGCCAAACAGAAAGAAGAAAACAACGATGCGCCTCCACCATTTCCACCTGCACCTACAAAGACAAAAAGGGAGAAAGAAGAAAATGAATTCATAGATATATTTTAAAAAGTGGCAATTAACATTCATATGCTAGTCTTAATTGCTAAAATTCCTAGTTATGCTAAATTCCTTAAAAGTTTGTGTTCTAACAAAAAGAAACTTGCAGGAGTTGAACAGATTAGCTTGACCAAGAATATTTCCTCAGTATTCCAGTCAAGACTTCTAGAGAGGTGCACAGATCAAGGAACATTTGAAATTCCTTGCAAGATAGGCAACAAGAAAATCGAAAAGGCTTTATGTGACTTAGGAGCTGGAATCAATGTCCTATCACTATCAGAATACGAGAGCTTGAATATCAGAACGATGAAGGAGACTAGAGTAGTCATCCAACTTACCGATCGATCCATTATCTACCCCAAGGGAGTTATCGAGGACGTTCTTGTCTAAGTCAACGATTTCATCTGCCCTGTCGACTTCTACATTGTTGACATGAACATGGATTTCTCATCGAACACCATGGATGTTCTCCTAGGCAGACCTTTCTTAAGGACTAGAAGGGCTTTAATTGATATTTATTATGGTTGTCTTTCTCTTGAATATTGTGGTCAAACCGTTAACTTTAACATATATGATGCAGTGAAGCACCCAAGCAAGATTCTCAGCCTGAACTTTATGGATGTTTATGAACCCCCTGCTAATGAGGTTTATGAACTTTATGAGACTGACCCGCTGAATTATGTTCTTACCAAAGGAATGGAAGGAGAAAAGCTAGAGAAGATGAAAGAAGAGCTAGTCATTAGCAATGAATTATTAGAAACTGTGGAAGAACTTAATGTTCTAGGACCTTTGTTTGAAAAAAATATTAATTTCTGAGCTTCCACAAGTTTATAATAAAATTCTACCTTCTATTGTGCAGGCACTAGAAATTGAACTCAAGAAACTGCTTGATCACCTCAAGCATGCCTTTCTTGGCCAAGAATCCACACTGCCAGTTATAATTTCTAGCAAATTATCTTTTCACCAAGAAGTGCGATTGGTCAAATTGCTCAAGGAATATAAGGAAGTGATTGGGTGGACGATTGCAGACATCAAAGGGATATCACCAACCTTCTGCACCCACAAAATCCATACAGAGGAGGACAAAAAGACGATCTGACAGCCACAAAGGAGGCTAAATCCCCCTATGAATGAAGTAGTCAAGAAGGGAGTCCTCAAGCTTCTGGACGCAGGAGTTATATATCCAATCTCTGATAGTGACTGAGTGTCCCCTATGCAGGTAGTTCCTAAGAAGACTGGGATTACAGTAGTAGAGAATGAGGATGGCAACCAAGTGCCGACGAGAGTACATAATGGATGGAGGGTCTGCATTGACTACAGAAGCCTCAACAATGTGACCAGGAAAGATCATTCCCTTTGCCCTTCATTGATCAAATGCTTGAAAGGATCGCAGGTAAGTCACACTATTGTTTTCTAGATGGTTACTTAGGATTTCACCAAATTCCAGCGGCTCCTGAGGATCAAGAGAAAACAACCTTCACCTACCCTTTTGGTACATTTGCATATAAAAGAATGCCCTTTGGTTTATGTAATGCTCATACCACTTTTCAAAGATGTATGATTAGCATATTTTCTGATTTGATAGAGAAAACCATCGAAGTTTTCATGGATGATTTCACTATGTATGGAGATTCCTTTGATCACTGCCTTAAAAACCCAGAAGCTATTTTGAAAAGATGCATTGAAACTAACCTAGTTTTAAACTTTGAAAAAAGTAATTTCATGGTTGACCATGGCATCGTTCTTGGCCATGTGATCTCCTAAGAAGGAATTAAGGTAGATCAAGCTAAGATTGATATTATCAAAAATCTACCTTACCCTTCTTCTGTTAGAGAGGTTCGTTATTTTCTTGGCCATGCAGGGTTTTACAGGCGCTACATCAAATACTATGTGTAAGCTTCTCCTAAAGGACGTCGAATTCAATTTTAATGATGAATGCAAGAAAGTTTTTGACAAGTTGAAAGAGAAGCTCATTACTGCCCTTGTGATTCAACCACCGGACTGGAGTTTACCCTTTGAAATCATGTGTGATGCAAGTAACTCGGTAGTATGAGCAGTACTTAGCCAAAGGAAGGGAAAAGAGTCACATGTGATATACTATGCATCCAAAATATTGGATGAGGCTCATAAAAACTACACCACAACAGAGAAGGAGCTATTTGTTATTATATTTGCTTTTGATAAATTTAGATCTTATTTATTGGGAACTAAAGTTATCGTTTTCTCTAATCACGCAGCTTTGAGGCACCTCTTGACTAAGAAAGAAGCCAAGCCAAGGCTAACTCATTGGATATTGTTGCTCCAAGAATTTGATCTCGAAATTAAAGACAAAAGGGGACGAGAGAACCTAGTTGCTGACAATTTGAGCAGGCTCATCAGCAAGGAGACAGAGCCAATAGTAGATGAATTTCCATATGAGCATTTGTACCTTGTAAACGGAGAACAACCATGGTACCATCACATTGCAAACTACTTGGCCAGAGGTAAGTACTATGGTGAGTTGACCTCTGTTGAGAAAGCAAAAATAAGAAAGGACTCTAGACATTATGTGTGGGATGAGCCAT
>NBIL01044096.1:0-24109 GCA_002752925.1 Viola pubescens var. scabriuscula
TTGAGAGAGAGCCTAGGAGCTTCTTTGCAGAATTTCCATGACGATTTTGTCCCTTCTTTTAATTCAAAAACCGGAAGTGGATTGGGTTGTTTGGAGAGGCGCTTGGTGGCGCAAATCCGTTTTCCGGTGACAATCTGGTGGCGATCAAAGATCTGAAGGAAGCCGGTCATGCAACCCATTTGAGTGGAGGGGATGATGGTGGTTATGGAGGAAATTAGGGATTCGGTTGTGGTGGTGGTGGCTGATTGCAGTGGTGGTTATGGAGGAAATTAGGGGTTGGGTTGTGAGTGGAGGAGATGGTGGTGGTTATGGAGAAAATTAGGGGTTGGGTTGTGGTGGTGCCTGATTGTAGCGGTGGTTATGTAAATATGGATTGATTTAATTTGTGGTAATTAATTAATTAAAAGGTATGTGGATATATATTAATGAGATGTTCAGTTCAATTTTGAAATCAAGTTGTTTAGAAATTGTGAGATAGAAAAGAGATGAAGGAGACGAGATGAGATAAAGAGAGAAGGAGAGGGATTGAAACGACGTCGTTTTGCCACATGGTATTCGTCTGACGTGGCAAGCTGACGTGGCAAGGCCTGGTTCGATTACGTGGCACTTAACGACTCCACGTCAACAATCTGTCACAGTAGGGATGTAATCAAATAATTGGACTTAGTACGGGGACCTTTGGGTGCCGCGAAAAAGAAAAAATGATGTGATAAAATAAAATTGAAAAGTTCAGGGACGAATTTACTATTTTTACCAGCACGTTATTGTTTATTACAAGCCCATATCTGATACCAAGTACTCCCTGTCACACAAAAAAGAGGACTATTTAGGATATAATTGCAAAGATTTAAGACCCTTTTTTCTGAAAATAAGAGCATTTTTCATTAATTATCATCTTAAGTAAGTTACTAAACATAAAGTATTAGGTATTTTGGCTTGGGGCACTCTTTGGTTGCTTAAGGCTTGCCTTTGTAATAATATCATAAGCTCATTAGGAGAGGAGAATTTAAATGTTATTAATTGCAATTTTCTTTTAAAACCACAAATGCCATATTTTATGTGGGCGGTTAATTTAAATGTTATTAATTGTAATTTTCTCTTAAAATCACAAATGCGACATTTTATGTGAAACTCAAAGCCATGTGACGGAGGGAGTTGTTGAGAGTGAATCAGTGATCGCTGATTTAAAACTTGTATATGGAGTAATTGCTTCTTATTAGCACTTTATTTATAATCGATTGACTTGTTACGAACAAGATTAATTATAATTTAGTATGAGAGAGTTGAAAGTTTAAGAAGTACAACTAGTATTGATTTATGTTTCAAAATTGATCTCCACAAAAATGCAACCATTTTTATAAAACGGTTGTTACACGTTAGGTTCTGCTGCATTCCTATCAATGACAACCTTTATACTTATCAAATAGTATAACAAAAAGTAGTTAGATTGTCTATTCTTTGATCTCCTGTTTCATCCAACAAATCTAGTCCATTTGATTCGCTGACCATGTTATGGTTGAATGCTAGAGATCTTAAATGGATTCCATTAGATTCAAGTAATCAACAAAAAGAAAAATCATGTGCCTCACATGTAAACACCACCATGATCTTCGGAATATCCCTCTAATCGTATTAAATTTAATGGCTGCAAAATGGACACCAAACTAATTACAAACGATTGACTGATCAAATTTTATCAATTATATCCTTAAATTAATTATCATAGTCGTTTCTGTTAATGAAACTTGATGAGGAGAGCAGTTATGTAATTTTAATACTAATAATCAGCATAATATAAATTAATATTAGTGATTTACTTAATTAATTATATTGTGTTCGCACGACACGCATCTACTAAATAATGTGTAATCATGTTTTAATACTAAATTCATTTCAATTTTTCAAGCTTGGAGGCCTATAAATCCAACCACAGGAAGAAATACGTATAATTATTTTTTTGCCTATTATTATTCCAAAAAGGATGATTACTGATAAAGTGGTAATTAGAGATGCCATTTCTAAGGTATATATCTAATACTCCTATAAGCACCACTGTATTAGTTGGATGGTCTGACTAAATATGTTTACACGAAACATTCAGACCGCACTATGACACTAAGACGTCCTTTCCATACGAGGTCGACTTATCCAGCAAATCCACAAAGACGTTGCATCTTTGTCGGAGTGGATAAGGCAAATTCTTGCAGTTTTTTTCCATCAAAATTTCTCACAGAAAAGTCGCACTTAATTATGAAATTTGACCATCTCATTTGGCCACAGTGTCGAGCCTTAGATTTAGATGATGTAAAATGATAGTAGACCAATGATGATGAAAATAAGTTCATGTCCTTTATTCAAATTCTTTCTTATTTAAAAATAAATCTGTAAATCTCATAGTTTTCATCCTTTTTTATAAAAAAAAGAGAGAAGGGAAAGTACATTAAGAGGACAAAACAAGGAGTCCTTGATTACCATAAATATTTTAAAAAATACTTTTAAAAGAATTTTATTAGTTAAATTTTAGTACTTTTAATGTTATTAACTTGCATACCCACCTAGCAATGTTTGCTTCGTGATAAAAGTCGACCACGATATAAATATCTTATCATTGGGGCATCTTATATTACGTGAAACTGAAAAAGATTATAATTTTATTTATTTTAATGAGTTTTTATATATATATATATATAAATTGACATTCAAACTTGAATTTGTTACGTGTAATATTATAACTTTGATTTCTTTAACTGTAATAGCATCATGACATCAAAGATGTGGTCCAATTGATCACATCTTCATATGATCACGTGAGATATTTTATTTTTTGATATCAGACTTAATTAGATACGAAAACAATTTGTGTTCTTCCTAATTTTTGTTGTTTTTCAAATTAAGAGTTATATTTTTTATTTCAGCACCCCACTCGAATGATTGTAAAGGGAATTTGTAACAATAAAAAGGCAAAAAACATTGGAGAAAAATACTACTATTTCATTAGTTGGTCTTGGGCATAAGCTTTTAACAAAAAGGAGAGATTTCATTTCATTCTCCAAAAGGTTTTTTTGTATTGAGCCATCAACTAGTTAGACCCTCCATCCTTCACTAACAAAGGGTACCCTACAAATTACAAAATACAAAATACTTTACTTTGGCCAACATAATATACTAATTAAGCAAAAAAAGGCCCATTCTATTGTTAAATACACATGAAAAAACTCCATTTAGGGCACATAATTAAGCAAGTTATGCCAATCATTTGCACTCCCACACCAATCCTGCAGCTTCCTTATCAATTGCTGGCTCATGTTCCTAATTCCACCAGCACACACAACAACAACAAACAAACAAGAATAATCATATTTCAGAGAAAAACAGACAAACCCATAAAAATAAATAAAGAGATCCAAGTTCAAAGTCATTAATTTTTAAAAAATATTGAAATCCAATATTCCTCTCATGTGTTGTGCAATGAAGTTGCAATTTTTTAATAAATTGTTGAAGCTATCATAAAAGTATGTTATGGGGGAACAAGTCATAGGATAAAGATTATACCTCAAGCAAGGTGAGCAACTGTTTTGGTGTTGGCGCGGACACGACAATGCGACGTGCAATCGGCGATATGAAGCCTTCATCCACGGCCTTGTCGATCAGAGACAACAATGAATTGAAGAATCCATCAACATTCAGCAGACCCACCTACATCATTTGTAATGGATTGGATTAGTTCTTGTTCTTGAATTAAAATATGATATCAAAGAGGAAACATCCAATTTAAATACGTAAAGTTAACTTAATTACAATACAAATCAAAGCAAAAAGCACCTTCCTTTGACCAACTTTTTCAGCCTAACTAAACAATCATCCAAATCATGTTGTAAGGCCATACCTCCTATCATACCATATCTTGACGTGTGAAACTACATAGATCACCACCCGCATTTTCATAATCTAAACACAACTGGGACGGAATTACTGATCAAAAGTGATGCCGCATTCAGTTTCAACACACCCAAACATGTTCCATCAAGACCATAAAGAACAAATAACAGACAAATTAAATGCAAAAGGAATGAAGCACATAAGAGTCCAAGCCAACAGAGGGAAGACAACATGCGAATGCAACGATTCCGGCGCGAGGTTACTGCAGCAGATAATGGTCTTAAGAGGGACATTTAAAATTCCATTGTTGGTGATAAGATTGTCCAACTTGGATTTTCATTTTAGAGGAAATGCAACTTTTAGTCAACACAATAACTTTAATCATTAAGCACATTCGAAGAGCATATGGACCTACCAGTTGTACGAGTTGGTGCTGAAGTAATAAAGAATAAAAGCATAGTTTAGACTGCATTGACCAACACAACATGCATCAAAATAATGAACATCATTTACTTACGGGTTTGCGATGGATATTAAGCTGAGCCCCTGATATGACTTCAAGCAATTCTTCTAGAGTACCATAGCCTCCTGACATAAAATTACTTGTCTAATGAGAAAACAATTTGAGAACACAATTTAAACATCCATAATAAGATTATACAAGACTCAGCATTGATACCAGGGAGGCCTATGAAGGCGTCAGCTTCGCGTGCCATCAGGGCTTTCCTCTCGTGTAAATAATTTACAGTTACCACTTCTCCAACCGGTTCTGTAGTGAATATCTGCAAATATTATCTCACACAGGTCATTCACATTTTCATCACTGCTTGTTATCAAACAAAGCCGGCATTTACAAGAGACTTACCAATTGCATTAGCGATTTCGGAACAACTCTGCAAATAGAACAGCAACCGTAAATCAACACCAATTCAGAAAACAGAAAAAATAACAGAGTTAAGGTGAAAAGGAAAGTGAATGGAAAGACAGTTTGACGAGGGTAGCAAGGTCATTTTAAGTGTAAAGTTTGCGTATTTTGAATACTTTCCAGTTTCCACCAAATCTTTTTCAGAATAAATGTTTGTAATGGAGGGACCAAGAGCAGATCCCACTTTTATCAAAAACCTTATTATCAAGGCGGCTCAAAAGCTCCTAAACT
Source organism: Viola pubescens var. scabriuscula (assembly GCA_002752925.1). NCBI lineage: Eukaryota > Viridiplantae > Streptophyta > Magnoliopsida > Malpighiales > Violaceae > Viola > Viola pubescens. The sequence goes on from NBIL01044096.1 coordinate 5,036, forward strand.
TTTTGTCAATACATCATTTTAACTGATCACATCTTCTAGGAAAAAGCCAAGTTCTTTCTTTTTATCTCCATACAAAGATAGGATTTTACTATGTGAAAATTTCCCTACCATAGAATTACATGGAATTTCTGACACTTGCTATGTTTGAATTAGTGTCACTGTAAGCTGAAAAACAGAAATTCCACCTTCATGAAAAATTAAAAGTTCATCAAAAGTTGTTTTTTGTTTTTGTTCTCGCCATACGAAGAAATTGCAAGTTAAGAGACGCAAACTTCTTAGGAACCATCACACTTATCGTAATTATAATTCTAATTGGAAACAAGAAGAATGCAATAAGTGGTGCAATGCAAGCAAATTAGGAACAAAACTCTATATAGTAAGACCATTCAAAGATAAGGGACTAATTACCCTATGACATGGCGCCCACCATCATGAACTGCCTGAGAAAGGACTCCCATTAATCCAAGGCTCCCACCTCCATACACCAAATCGATCCTTCTCTCCACCTTCAAACAAAAAAAAAAACATGATCACCAACCCATTAAGTACACGTGTTATCATCTCCATTAATCATCATCATGATTAAGGTTTATGTGCTCAATAAAAGTTTTCTTTTTAATAAAAACAATGATCATAAGCTTGGAATGAAACAAATACTACTAAACATAAACTCTNAAAAAAAAAAAAAAAAAAGGAGAAATAGAAGAAACTAGACCGGACTAGTGAGTAAAATTAATACTTTCTGCATTTTTCTTTACAATTTGAAGAACCCCATGAAGAGAAATCATGATATTGTCATTGAAGATTGTGAAATTGCCGCAAGTAGCAACGAACACGCTTGAGAAAGAGTAATGATAGCAAAGGGAGCACGTTTGGTTCCCAAGAATTAATACTAATAGTAATTGTAAAACTAAAAACAATCCATTTAAAAATATAAAAAAGAAAAATCAAAAACAGAAATTAGGGATGAAGTAGTAGTTGGTTAAAATCATTTGAATTGAAAAGGGCAAAAAGAAGGGATCATGCAAGAGTGCTGCTCAACTGACAGCCAGGTTACAGCTAAGCTAGGACATCATCAACCGGGCCGTTCCATTTTCTCATTCTCATGCCCAAACATTAAACCCTAATTCTCTCCCCCACGTTCAACGCCTCCTTCTTTGCACAAACATGCACTTGAGAAAACAAATTAGAAACCCAAAATCAAAAAATGCAAGAACATTTTTGAAAAAAATTGGCACGGGATCAAGATTTCCTTTTTTTTCATACATAAAAAAGAAACCCATAAATCAAAAGAAGTGAGCTTGCACTACCAAATTGCACATTTTCAATGATGAAAGAAATTCTATTATAAATCCGATTGAAAATATTATAAAAAAAAAAGGGAAAAGAAAAATGTGCCAAAACGATTGAATCAAAGTAGATATCTATCTATCACAAAAACTAAGAAAAGGGTCTTAATTTGTGGGATTGAGAGAGATTGGGATATATAATATACCAATTCCTTGGCTAAATCGATGGCTGCTTGTTGATAGGCAGTCTTCTTGCCTGGGCTACTTCCACAAAAAACACCAATCCTCTTAAACCTCGAAGACGACGACGACTTTCTTGCATCTAATTCTTCCACTTCAATGTCTATCTTCTCTACTACTCTTTCTGTCTCTTTCATGTCTAAAGGGAAGATGATGTGAATGTGGGGGAAAGATGATGAGTGCGTGTCTTGTTTAAATATGCGAGAGAGAGATGATAACGGCCAAGAACATAAATACTAGAAAATAGAAAACAAAAGCGGTAGGTATGAGTATGAAGTGTGTATTTCGGCAATGAATGGGTGTTTCATTTAATTAGGTACTATTTTCTTAATGTTAATTAATTATTATTATCTTTAGGAATTAGGAGCTTTCTGTTTTTATAATGGATTATGCGTACAATTTCCATGGTACTATAATATAAAATTATTCACATCTTTAGCTTATGGGCCCGTTTTGCTGCTAATTAGTGTTTTTGTCCTTTTTAGTTTGGATCCATTGGCCATTTTAAGATCGATCGAAACTCTTATCAAATGCTTAAACTCGAAAAAAGTAAAACGCAAAAAACGATCAACAACTAGAAATGACCAAAATAAATTACACCAAGTCAAAATACTAATTTGGTAGTATTTTGGCCTCTCTATCTGTCATCAATGTCCAAATAAAAAAAACATTGTTTTTTTTTATATCACTCTTTTTTATATGTAAGTATATATATTCGAATGAAATTAATATTCTACCGAAAAATACCAAATAAAATGATATAGTTGTGACCTCGCCGTATTAGAATAAATAACCCAATTTTATATACTAACAACAAATAGTATACTACTCCTTACTTCTACTTGTTTAATCCGAGTAGTTTCTTTGTATTTTATCCAAACTTATTTATAAGAACATGAAGCTCACGTGTAAACTCCAATTTTGTTGGGATGCCATTGCCACCAGCTTCAACCGTTGAAAGCTTGAAAAGGAAATACGTACGCGCTTAGCTAAGGATGGTGCACGTTGAGTTCAGCTCAAATTTCATACTATTATGAAGTGTGATTCGAGCACCATATGATATAAAATGTGATTTCATATATCATCAATTATTATTTATTTTTTTAAAGTTACCTACCAGCGCGTAAATCAATTATTATGGGGTTATTTTAGTTTGATCAGAAATTTTAAGTTTGAGTTTTTGATATATAATTACGTTAAAACTTATACGAGAAAATTTTGTCGCCTTTTTAAGTCCTTTACGGCTTGAATCGAAAATAAATACTCCAAAGGAAAAGACTGAATATCGAAGGCTCTTGCTAACTTAAAAAAATTACAAAAAGGGGGGTTAATTCAATTTTAAAATTTTAACCATAAATAAATTTTAAACGACACTTAAATTGTACCACTATTGTTTTTTTTTCAGTCTTTACAGCTACTTTTTTTTTCTCTTTCAGTCAAAAAATATATATTATTCAAAACTATCAAATTTAGAACAAAATGACTTTTTTTTTATATTTATTTTTATTTTCTAGACTCTTACATGATCTTATAAGTACACAAGTTCACTGCATACAGTAATAATAGTAGTATGTCTATCATTATAATTTATGACACTATCTATCCTAAATCGAACCTACCGAAGTTGGAATGGAAATAGTTTCCCTTCCCTTTTATAAGAAAAAACTTGTGAAACTATTGTTAAACCTGTCACCATGTCAATCGGTCATTACTCCATGCAAAGGCCTAATGATTACTTTGTCAGAAGAGAGGTCATTCATTCCCTCCCCCCGATCGATTAGTATTTGCATTTCCCAAGAGTTGTGCTTGATAAGTTGATGTTGCGCAAAAGCTTGTACCACGTCACACTTATTAATACTTGCTACATTTAATATTTTACATCTCCACTCGATGATGTCCCTAAAACTAAGAGTAATAACTACTAACCTCACCGTGTGCTTAATGACTTGATGTTGTCCAAGCCTGTGGCATATGACACACGAATTTCGATCACTTTGTATATCTTTTTTATCCGTTTGAATAGAAGAATAATGATTGAGTTTATAAAAAAATAATTTTTAGTATAAATTTTTAAATAAATTTTCTTTAGGATTATGTCAGACTCAAATTTAAAATAATTAATATTTAGTAATTATTTAATCTAATTATAAATATAGTGATTTATCTTAATATATTAATAATAAAATAATTTTTATTATTTTTTATTATTATTACCCGAAACCACGTTAAATAACCAAACAAGCTTATAGAAAAATCCAAACACTTTTTATGGGTTACTCCCATTCTGCCATTACACTACAGACCACACGCTTATTTTACCGGAGCAAAGAAAAGAGTTTGTTCTCGATTCAACAACTACGGCTTCAATTTGCCGACAGAACGAACAGACATTTCCAAGAAATGCCACGTAGCAAATGTAGTCAACTTTAACGCTGACGTGTTATCTTATCCACCGCAGGATCGCGATCTGGGTTCAAAACATTTCTCTCAAATGCACGTGTGAAAACAAAGCGTAAAGATAGTGGGACCCAGAAGGTTGAGATTGAAACTTTTTGCGACACCGCACACGTGCAAACAGCCGCCGGCAAAACAAGCGACGTCAATTATCGTAGCGGGACATGGACATGTGCCCCGCCTTCTTCTTTCTCAGGCCACTCTCCAAATCTTTGACTGTCTCACTCTCTAAATCTTTCATTTTCATCATCAGGTTGAGGCCTCCTTCATTAACAAAATTAATAAGATAACTCGTTCTATCAATCAAGAATAAAAAGAACTCCCAGTCTGTCAATTTTTATAATGTCTAAACCTGGTAAGAAAACTAGAAAAAAAATGCTAAACTGGGACGTGGTGATGTGTGATCCTTTAAGAGCAATTTTGAACAGTTTATATTTTACGAACTAATATATATATAAATGTAAATTTATCCAACGGCTCATAAATAGCAACATAAATGACGATTGAGTTGCGATTGTCATTATCTCAGAGTAATTAATTTTGATTTTCTGATGCGTCAGTATCAATATGTCTGTCTGAAAATCTTTCTGATGTTTGGATGTCTTGATTTTCATTACCTTGAAACCGGCCACTGGGTCCCAGCTAGCTCAAGGCCCATCTCCTTGACGGTTTGGCAGTTACTTTGATTTGAACACAGTTCCCTCTTCTAAGATCTACAGTAAGTTGTAAGTCTAACCAACCCTTTTTCGGGTACCCTGCTCCGCCCCCTACATGTTCCTTATTAATGGCCAGCTGTAGGTTATTATGGTCTACTACCTCCTATAACAACAGAGTTCATGCTCAAAAGGACCCTAAAGGAAGAAATAAGAGGGAAAACCTTGTAGTAAAGGGATTATTTGCTGTTGTTGACTTGTTGCAGTGCAATAACTTTGGTTAATAACCAATGGATTCATCAATTTCCCTTTGAAAGATAAACCATTGGACGAGAGGGAGCTCAAAATGTCATTCGTGAAAAAAAATTATGTAAGACTCAACAGTATTTCCATAGAGTTGTATATTTTAGAGTGCATTGTTGTATCGCTTGAAAAATGTGACCTTAGCCTCCTTAACGTTTATTCTACCACTAATTATCTATAGGCATGAATAGTATTTTTAAATTTCAAAGTGTGTACATTTCACTCCTCCATTTGTAGTCACCAATTCTCAAATATAATAACATTATTAGTTGGACGGTTCAATAAAACGTATAAACGAAATAATTTGACCAAATATAATGGCACTATTACATATAATTTTGGTAGAGATTTGATAATTTTAATTATTTAATAAAAAAGACGTGGAACTTAACTTTCGGTTTTCACCATTAAGTATTTCTAAGTTACAAGCTGGGTGGAAAAAACTATTTGGTATATGATCATAGATAAAAACTACAGTTTGATTGTTGTTGGATAAGAAATAGTTTCGACCAAAAAAAAAAAAGGAAAAAAATAGCAGGCAAATCTATAGATGAGATTGGGTTATGGAACAAATTGGTAAGGCCCATTCATCATTGCCCAAACTAAGCAAAATTAGCAACCATGATTGTTGGGCCGAAACTGTACTTTTGCCTTCTCGCAGGCCTTCTGCGGCCCAAGGATCCATATTGCAATGGTAGACTGGAACTGGATTTGACACTGTTGCCGACTTGTTGTAAAATCTTATTGTGACTTTCGTTGACCCAGATAAACATGAGGTTTAAGGCTTTTAGCTTTCTAGTGTTTAGCCCAAAACGGGCTTTTCTTGACGTGGTGGTGGGCTTGCTTAACTTTTATTGTCTACTCTTTCTATTTATTTATTCGTTTAATTCATTTATTATATATTTAGAAGATTAATGAGAAATATCAACTGTCTAATTAAGTGATTGGTTCACTTTAAAGTCGTTATTCAACGTCCTTTTCTATCTTAGTTGTTTCTGAAATAACTATTTTTTTCCAAGAAAATTAATTGAGATGACTAACGACTTTAAAATAATTGAAGTTATTTGGGTTATTTAACAAAATGATAATTACGGGACTGATCCGTCTTTTCCCAATGTGCTATATCTAAAGGGAAAAACAATAGTATATGTATATGTATATGACAAGTCTTATTCATAAGCAGCCAATGGGAATAATGGAGTATACAACCAAATGCTTTTCCAACGGCTAGAAAGACTTCCTCGGTTCGGGTCAATTCGTGGATTATAGGAAATATGCAACCCTCGAATTGTTTCAAATTAAATAATATTTTTTAAAATTTTTTTTAACATTTCTCTAATTAAATAACACTTTATTATTTTTCATACAATGCCCCAACTGTCGAAATACTTTATATATGAGTAAAAAAAACAATAATTATTTTCCCTTATTACGTGTAAAACTCCACTAATTGTGAAACAAACACACTCGACAACACTGGGAAATCAAATTGAATGATGCATTATGATGACATTGTATGGACTGTTGTTTTGTATCATGCGTTGAAAATTTTCATGAAAAGATTATTAAATTTAAAGTTCTAGAATTCATGACACGTAAGCTCCTCGTGATTATGTTAATTTTTTTTTGGTTCAATTCTAGCTTGGAAAATAAAATTAATTGATTTCTTATTGATAACATGGAGAAATTAGAGCATTGATAATGATGATTAAGTAAAAACTAGGCTGTCGGGGAATGATATAATTGAACTTTTTATTTTGGAAATATGAAGTTATTAAACTCAAATATAGATTAATGAATATGTAATTAACTCAATCTTACTTCCTTCAGTATAAAATTGTTAGATTTCATGGAGTTTTTTTTTATAATGAAAAATGAATAAAGTCGAGAGTATTCTTATTTTATGGGTCGACGATACTCAAATGATATAATTAATTTTCTGTTCGAAAGAGACAAAAAAAAAATATTCACAAAAAAAAATGAAAAAGATTTCTTATTTAATATTACTCGAGATCATAAAAGAAATTAAGGTGTGGTACTAATTACTACTACTAAGTACTAATTTTTTCAAAGAAATCAATTATTAGAACCGGTGGGGTGTGACATGCAAGTTTTATTACTAGTAGTACTACTACTTTAGAAAAGAAGACTACCACTTTCACCACAATCGAACATGATTCTGTAACTGTCCACCGTTACAAATTCTGGTTTCACTTTCTTCCTTATAAAACAGCCAAAACAGCAACAATAAAAGCAAAACCAACTCCGCAACTCTGTTCTGCTCTGCTTTTCCATTTCCCTCACAACTTCCATCAATGGCTTCCTCTCCTCCCCTTCTCCTCCTCCTGTCTTTCCTCTCTCTTCTCATCCTCACCTCATCATCCTCATCATCCACCACCATCAAAATTCCCCTGTCTCCACCGACCAGCAAATTCCCATCACCAGACCCATGGCAAACTCTCCAAAACTTAGCTTCTCTTTCTCTCTCAAGAGCCCACCATCTCAAAAAATCACACAAACCCAAAACCCAAAACCCAAACTCATCCCACACCAAAACCTCCCTTTTCCCTCGCAGCTATGGGGGCTACTCCATCTCTTTAAGCTTCGGCACTCCACCTCAAACCCTCAAATTCGTCATGGACACCGGCTCCAGTCTCGTCTGGTTTCCCTGCACATCTCGCTACCTCTGCTCTCATTGCAATTTCCCCAACACTCTCCCTTCCAATCTCCCCAAATTCATCCCGAAACTCTCCTCCTCTTCAAAACTCATCGGCTGCAAAAACCCCAAATGCGCCCAAATTCTAGGACCCAATGTCAAATCCCAGTGCTCCGATTGCACAAACTGTACCCAGTCCTGCCCGCCGTACATGATCCAGTACGGTTCCGGAACCACAGCCGGGCTTTTACTAACAGAGTCCTTAGATTTCCCTAACAGAATCGTACCCGATATCCTCGTCGGATGCTCCATTTTATCTATCCGGCAACCGGAAGGGATTGCCGGATTCGGCCGCAACCCTGAATCTCTCCCTTCTCAATTGGGCCTCAAGAAATTCTCTTACTGTTTAGTTTCCCACTCATTTGATGACCTTCCGGTCAGCACCGACCTTGTTTTGGACTCCGGGTCGGGTTCTTCCGACGATGCGAAAACGGTTGGGCTGAGCTACACGTCGTTTTTGAAAAACCCAAATCCTGCATTTCAAGATTTTTACTATGTCCTTCTCCGGAAAATTACTGTAGGGGACAAGCAAGTAAAAGTTCCGTACAGTTTCTTGGTCCCGGGTGCTGACGGGAATGGTGGAACAATTGTTGACTCTGGCTCCACGTTTACTTTCATGGAGAGGCCGGTTTTTGAGTTGGTAGCCAAAGAGTTTGAGAAGCAGATGATGGGTAATTACAGCGTTGCCACTGGAGTGGAGAACCGGACCGGGTTAAGGCCATGTTTCAACATCACCGGCGAGAAATCCGTACATTTTCCGGGATTGGTGTTTCAGTTCAAGGGCGGTGCTAAGATGAGATTGCCGGTGGCGAATTACTTCTCGTTTGTGGAGTTGGGTGTGGTGTGCTTGACAATGGTGAGTGATGGTGTGGTGGGTCCAAATGTTAAAGGAGGGCCTGCGATTATTTTGGGGAATTATCAGCAGAGGAATTTTAATTTGGAGTTTGATTTAGGGAATGAGAGATTTGGGTTTAAGCAAGAAAGTTGTAAATAAGTTGGTTTTGGGTTCTTGAAATGATTGATAATGGTAGTACTTTACAGTGCAAAAATAAGCTTGATTTGGAGTTGAGCTCGTTGATTATGATGCAAGCAATGGATGACAGTGGTGAGAAATGAAAAGGATAAGATGCTACTTAGAATTTTTTTTTCTTCTTATGCAATGTTTTTCTACATTTTCGACTAAAAGATAAATCTCGTTTAAGTATCGTCCAATTTATTTAGTATTTTATTATATTTTTCAGCCGATATGATTAGATATAATTTTATTGATAATGTTCCGTATTGTTACCATTAATTTCAATGGTTAAAAAAGTTCCAAAGTGACCTTTTTGGAGAAATGACTTATGTAGAAAGAAATTCTATTATACTCGTTCTATTATTACTTATTACTCCCTCNGTCTTTTAATAATAAACATTTTTACTATTTGCACGTATATTAAGGAGAGCCGATGACTCACTTCCTGAGACAATTTTGTCCCTTATTTTTTCTCAAACTACATGAATGGTACGCTCTTATGTTTGAGAAAAAGTAAAGGGTAAAATTATATCGGGAAGTGAATCATCGATTTTTTTTAATACGCGTGTTCAAAATCAAAGCGTCTATTATTAAGAGAGTGAGAGAGTACTATGGTATGGAGTCTCTCCTTGTCCTTTTTATTTAGGGCTGGCAAATAAGTTGGCCATCTTCTTCAACGGCCTTAAATCCTTTGACTTATTATGTAAGGTTAAACCAATCAGATTTTAACTTATTTAAATACTATACTATACTACTAGTAGTTCTGTAACAGAGCAGTACTTGTCAATTCTACAATCACATGTAATTTTGTTTTTTTTTGTTTTGGTAGTTGAATTGTCAATTCTATCACGAGTCAACTGAACTTTTATGCTATCAACCATCAACCTGGATTGTCTGACAAATATATATATATATATTTTTTATCGTAATAATACTGGAATAAAATTAATTTATAATTAAAAATAAAAATAAAAATAAAAATGCTGGATATAAGTCTAGTCGCTGACTTATGTCTGCTGGGTACGGTTTACTTAGTTAATGAGAGGAGCCCATCCCGTCAGATACGTTATTGGACAAACCAGTAGTGAAGTGAATACATAAAAGATAGTGAAAGGATGAGGAGGAGGACCACCACGTCCATTTCAACCTTTCCATGGAGATGGGCCTATATTAAGCTAGGACCACTCCTTTTTCACCTATTTTGGGGTTAGAAAAGCTCTCTTCTAGTCATACAACGTACATTTGGTTTAGCCATTTTGAAGTTTTTACTACCAATTTTGATCAAAATGTTAAACAATTTGACATCAAGTAGAAATAGTAATTATGTTACTCCAGTTTGCTAACACAAAAATGTACTTAACATATACGGTAGGGATCCAAAACGATGAAAAAATACGTTTAATTTTTATTTACAATTTATTTTTGAATTTTTTATTTCTAGTATTTTTTAAAATCTCATTAGTTTTTTAATTTTTTTTTCAATAAAGTGGCACTCTCGTACTTTTTATATTTTCCCTTAAATTTTTATGTTTTTAAAAGTTTTTTACCATATTTATGACTTTTTTTAACTATTAAAAAGATTAAAAATGCAACTTTTATGAAATTAAAAGATTTTTACTATAAGATTTTAAATTACAAGAGTCGAAGTGAAATATTTTATAAACTATAGAATTTGTATATAATTTACCGTATAATTTTTTAGTTCGAAGTCCCTCTTCTCCTTGAGGCAATTTTTGTTCTATTAATAAATAACAACAAAATAGATGGCGTATACTGTTCTCTTCTCATGTGCTAAACTAATATATAAGTTCTTACATTAGTACAATCTTTTGCATGGTTATTGATATTATTATTTTTATTTTTGTGGATTTGGTGGAAAGTCAAGTTCTTCACTAAGAAGGAACTTGGTATTTTATGGATAGAAAAGAAAGTAGGAGAGAATTGCATTATTATAAAAGCGAAAAGGTGGAGTTAGATGGGAGAAGAGAAGTAGACAGTAGAAGTGATATCATATTGATGAATAAGAACAAACAAAATGAGTAGTAAAGCACATGGTTGGGAATTGAAAACACTATGTTTTGTTTGATTTGCTTTGGAATCTCCACTCACCACCGCACCCATCTTTCCTCATATGCCTTTTCTTTGGATTTTGGTGCTTTAGCTTCCTTTTTATCTCGTTTATTAGTGTTGGTTTTTTACGTGAATTAATTTTATTTATATCGAATTAATTTATTAATTGATTAATTTTATTTATATTAGGTTGATTTACTAAATAAGGATCGAATTTGCGACATGCGATAAGAGTGTTAAATTTCTGACACCAATTATGTATGGTTATTAAATTCATTTGAGATTGAATTATTATCTTCTTCATTTTCACTGAGATCCAATGGCTAATTATTAAAAAAAATATTTAATCAAACCAAACGAATCGTCGAACCCTAAAATTATTGATCAGACTTGGGTTCCTAATCACTACGGGCCATCATATTTCTCAAAAAACTGGATGAAAAGTTGAAGTCCTAGCTTCTCACCTAAACAAAATTATTAGTTTGCCGGAAAATTTTGCGGACTCGGGGGAGAAAGTAGGGACGATGAATGCATCTCTCTTGAAGATAGTTTATGGTGAAAGTTTGTAATTCCACAGTACGGTTGAGACTTGGTTTTATGATATTTTACGGTTTTTACCCATTACGTATTATAACATGTAAATACTATCATTACTTGCGTCAATATTTTGTAACATGGAAATGTTTTGAATTTGGACGATGCATAAATGACAACACGGCTAACGTCACTCCTAATGTCATGGCTCGTACATAATTTTTTTTTAATCGAACTCATAACTTATCTCATAAAGAACCTATATACTAAAACCATCACAGTTACCTTCACGTGGCACAAGTGTTTAGTAGTGCCAAACTAGGCTTGTGATTTTATAATTTTAAAACGGCTCCCGAATTGCTTTTTATTTTGGACCTTCGTTGGGCTTGTTTATTTGGGCCGAGGGCTAAAAAAGCACATACCCCTGGCTTTTGGGCTTTCCAGGTAGTCCAAACCCCGAGTTCATTGGCGGGTTGCAGTTGCTCTCCCGCCACGTCACCCTTTTTAAGGGTTTTTTTCCTTCCCTGAAAATTGAAATCCACGGCAATTCCATTCTGAATTTCTGATAAGTGTTTGTTAGAAAACTTGAATGGTGGTTGCCCGATATTTCGTAATTACCCCCACCACCACACACCGTCACCAAACGGCCAAACGCAACACAACCAAAAATGATCATTGCGCGCGGCGCGATAAAGAAACCGCCAATTATCAGTTAGAACTCCACCGTCACAAAAACTGTACAGATCCGCTGCTCGCATCCCCGCCAAACCATGTGGCGCTCTCTTTGGCGATCCATCGATCGCTTCTCTCTCCAACACTTCAAGTAAGTCTCTGGTCACTGCATTGCCATCAAATTCGTCTGTTGCTAGTTTAATGTTAGTTTTATTGATCGATTCCCTGTATCTTCTGGTTCCAGGCATGTAATTGCTGAGTTGCGCGGGATTAAGGTCGTGGACAGGCAAAATAAGGTGACGTAATTGGTTCTCAAGTCATTTGATGGTGATTATGCAACTTTTGTTGTTAATTGATGTTTTTCTTTCTCAGGAATTAGTTGTTGATCTCCTACAGTCTATAGTGGAGATAGTTACGTATGGTGATAAGCAAGATCCAATGATCTTCGAGTAAGACTTCGTGACATTGCTGCCTATATCTGTTGTTTTGTGTTTGTTTGGTGTTATGAGTATTTTGGTGATGCTAAGATAAGCTACTTTCTCTAATACCGTAGGTGTTTTATGGAATATCAAGTTTTGGCGGAGTTTGTGCGCGTGTTGAGGATGAGTGATGATGATTCAAGAATTGAGGCACCGCTACTTCAATATCTGAGTATAATGATTCAAAACATGGAGAGTGAACATGCTATTTGTAAGTCCATTGTTCTCTACCAGTGGAATGCTTATTAGATTGAAAGCTCTGCTCTATTCTCCATTTTTCTTGATCCCTTCCCTTCCACAAGCTTTGTAGATCACTTTATCTTTTTCCATACTCATCAGTCCGAATAACACTGAATTATATTCTGGATTTCACAATGCAGATTACTGTTTAAGCAATGACTACATCAACAACATCATAGCTCATGAGTACAACTTTGATAAGGGAGATTTAGCTTCATATTATGTATCTTTTCTAAGGTTGCGCCTCTCTCTGCAAATTGTTCTAATGTTCTTGCTTTCATTTTTTTAAACTGCAAGAACTAAGTGCATTTCCCCATATTTCTTGAATGTTTTATTTGTTTGACTTTGTAAATAGAGGTGGTAATAATTTGTTTTGACTATGGCCCTATCTTTTTCCTTTTTCCTTAATCAGAGCGGTGAGTAGCAAAGTAAACAGAGATATGCTTTGTCTTCTTGTAAAGGTTCATGGGGTACGCCAAAAATCATGCCTGTCTTCCCGTACCAATGTTGGAGCTGCATGTACTTTTGCTTAAATTTCCTGTGCATCTCTCTTACTGCAGGATGTTGTGGTCTCCTTTCCGCTATATACTGAGGCTCTTAAATTCGCTCAGCATGGGGAAAAGATGATCCAGACAGCCATACGTGCATTTACTCTCAACATCTATAATGGTATCTTGATTCTATTTCCCCCCCTTTTTTTGTGTATGGAAGAGAGTCACGGATAGCTTGCAACTTTATTTATTTATTTTGCAGTCAGTGATCAAGCGGTTTATAAATTTGTAACGACTCCTCCAGTTTCACAGTATTTCTCAGACCTGGTTTATAGCTTTAAAAAGCAATGCATTCATCTAGACAGCCTTGTTCATGGCCCAGAGTACCTCTCTTTCACTTTGTACAGTAACTTCTCATTTCTAAATAATACCTTCTCGGTACTTACCAGGCCATATGAGAAAATGCTTGGGCTTGATGCAGGAACATGTGTAATAGCGAAAGAAGGAAGAAACTGCTTTTGGAAACTGATAAAATTGTTGATGATCTTTACTATTTCAAGGATATCATTTGTATTGGTGAATCTTGTTTGACTAAGGCGGTTATGCAGAACATACTCAACTTGCTTGTCTTTCCCATATTGCTTCCGCTACTTCAATCAATGCATAGTGATGTGAGATATTTTTCCTTGTAACACCTTTGCCCTTGTATTGTATAGGCTTTATATTATTGGCATGCACATAGAATTAGTTTTGGATCAGTGGTGGGATTTTTAATTAACTTTAAATTATTTGAATAATTACTGGGATTGGTTTGCTGGGGTTCATCAAACAGAAGTTATACTTCTTGGTTCTTTCTTAGTGGACTTGGATGCTACACGTGTTTTGCTGTACGTTTCACAATACACCAAATCGTTACAACCCTAAGTTGTCTAGGTCTGAGTTAGGAAAAATATTGGGATTTTTTTACTATTTGACTCCGGGTAATATTTTTGTTGAAAAATATCTTATTAAATATCTAAATTTAGTTTTTCTTTCAGGCTTCAAATCTATCTGCAATCACTTCTCTGTATGTGGTTTCTCGTCTTCTTCAAGTTGTCGGTGGCAAAGACATCGCTGCTCCTTTGGCTGATGTTATTCTGTACCCTCATATGTCCTCTGGTTCTGAGTCTAAAGAAGTAGAAAATTGTAACGGGAATTCTCTTTGCGAAGATTTGGTAGAGCATACAGTATCTAATTCTACAAGCGGCCTCATGGATTCAGATGTACCCCCAAAAAGGTTAGTGGACTTTTATGGTTTGAGTTATATTTTCACTTATGCGAGTAATGGTATGATGAGGATACATTCATTTTTGTTTCTTGTTTTTTCCTTTTAGTCACAATCTTCCAGTGGGTTTGTGGACCCTTAACAACAATCTTGTGAGAACCAAAGGGATGGGTTTGGCTAAATATTATGCACATATTAGTTGATATTATAGTTTATTATATTTAGACATAGGCAAGTATCAGTTATTTGTATGAGTTTTGGTGAAACAAATGAAGAATTAAACCTACTATCAGCAGGCAAAAAAGAAAAAAAGAACAGCAGAGGTGGAATTAGTGGGTAAAACTGTGGTTGCATGTCAATGTTTTGCAACACACCTTGTGCAACATCTGTGTTGTTAAAGAGACTGATTTTATTTGACGCTCCATTAGCAGTCTGTGCTTCATTAGGTATAGTCTGGGAGTTTTGCATTCTACTTCCGTGTCACTGTGGTGGAATCTAGCAGCTCATCATTAAGCTTTGTGTGCCACAACTCTTATTGTGCTGCAGGACTGGAGTGTTGGCCTTTATTTTGTCTGATAATTACAGCCTGCTGCTGGCGTCCTTATTCCTATTGCTTACTTTGGCAGAAACTAAAGGTATCCTGAGTACTGTTTTCTGTTATACACTTCAAGATAGTGTATGACTGAGTATTTCCATTGTTTATTTGTCAGTGTTTTTAATTTTTTTCCTGTTTGTTTCGTTTGTCTGCAGATCTGGAGTATCTAAAGGAACCAATTGTGACACCAAGTGCAACTCAGCATGGTATGGTAAATATCAAATATCATATTTGTATGATTTTAAGAAAGTGTTCCACAAGTATACATTGGTACTACATAATCTTGGATGAGATCCTGATGAAAATAATATCAAAACAAATTAATTATTCATTGGAAAAATCTAACAAAGTATTGTATATTGACCTGAATCTCTCTTCATTTCTTGGTTTCCTTCTCAAAATCATTGATATATTCATTCTCAGAATTGTGACATCTCAGCTCCACAGGCAATGGACCGAAGTATCCTCATGGAGTTTATGCCTCCGGTACATGTTCACTGAAATTGTCACTCTTTTTTCTTTTTTCCAAAGCTGTATTTTTGTCTTCACTATCGATTCTCTATCTATGCTAGAACTTGTTTTGGCCTAAGAATAGTTTAAATTACGTTGCAACTTTTCATGGTCTTGCATATCTCAAGACTGAGTAGTGATCAACTTCTTGTTCCTGTTCTCCCCTGCAGGCTATGAATGCATTATTGAAGGTTTTAGCAAGTGAGACTGTCTCTATGGTAGTAAGATGGCATATAGGATGGTTCCTGCGGATACTACTGCTATTACAAGGAATGATGCTTGATGAAAATAACATCCATCTATTTAATGTAAGTATTCAGTTAGTTTCTCTTATGCTCTTTTTCTTTGGCCGTCGGGGACAAATAGTTTGAGAAGCTACCTCATAACAACGCATTATCTTGGTGGACATCAATTTACCTTGCTTTTCTATATTCACTTTGGAATTTTACCATGTGCATAAAGAAACAAAGTCACAGAGTACCTTACAATAATCATTTATTTAGATTCTCTATAGTTATTCCTCAAACTTTCTAAAATTTTATATTTCTAGTTCCCATTGACAGACATCTTATGAGCAGTCCCGTGAACGCTTCAAGAAAGAACTTGATGGATGCTGGTATGATAGTATTATGGACACTGTGCAAAATGAATGGGAAAACTGTAAAAAAGGTATCAAATCAAAAGCTGATTGAAAAGTTTGGTTTGCATACTCATCAAGTCAAATGTAGAAACAAAATGGAATGACCCATGTGAAGAAATTTTGATGGACTTGTTTCTTCTATTCTGCATATTGCACACAGCTCTTGAGGAACCATTCCAATCTAAAGACTCTTTTTTCCTGTTAGAGATTTCTCTCTGCCTGCAGAATACCAACGGTATAGGTATAGTGAAATTTTGCTTTTGGCATGCCCCCGTTGAATTTGAGAACATCCTCTAGATTCAGTTCGTATGATTCCTTTTGAGTTGTAACATCACTTCCACACTGCAGATGTGACTTCTTCCCATGCTGCGTGGCCAAAGATGGTTGATGCCGTGAAGGTATCTGTCAGTTGATGCTCTTTCATATCATAAGTTGTTCAGTTGGCTAACACTTCTCATTTGTCTATTTAACCCTTGACTCATTCTGCAAAGCTTCTTGTTGCTGTTGGCATTTTTCTACAAACCACCATTGAATGTGGAGGGGCTCATGCTTAATTTATACATGCAGGGTTTTCTTCTCCATCTTCAGTTGAGGGATCTTATTGACAAACAAGAATTGCTTGAGAAACCCTTGAAAAGTTCTATGAACAGTCTTCCTGTTGACAATGGAAACACCCATGCTTCCAATTTTTCTTCTGCAAACTTTGGTGCAGATGTTTCAATAGGTTGGGTTTCATTGAATTTGAAGCTTCAATTCCCTGTTGAATAATAACATCCTTTCATTTGACTGCTCAAACTTTGCAGGATCTGGAATTCCTTGCAGGATTGCCTTTTCAAATGCTGGAATGAGAGATATTTACCTGATACCTGTGGCGAGTGGAACATCAGGGAAATTACTTCTTGTGGAGAAACATCCCTTCCGTAGTCAACGAGGAGTTGTAATCGCTATTGCTCCACTGGCAGGACTAAGTGTAAGCTCAAACTCTTTTTAACTTAAGCTTGAATAAGCCAAATTTTCTGATGATGATTGTTGGACCATAGCTGGGATGTTTTGATAATAGTATAAGTAGAACTATCAATGAACTTCTTTTAGAGATGCAAACTATGGTCCATCTCCATTTTGGCTGGTCTTTTCGGATTTACCAGATAGTCGTTTCATTCTTGAAATGCCACATTTTTTTGTGTAAAAGTCTTGGGGCTAGTATATATCGTGCCATCTTGCCACACATGGCATGTTCCAGCAAATGCGATATGTTTACAAGACAAAAATTGGAGCCCATTGCTATTATAGCCACGTAGGTGTTACGTTAACAAGTTAATTTTTAGCTCCTTTGAACTTCATTCAATCTTGGAGGAAGGGTGTTACTTTGCCATTGTAACAATTTTACTTTTCCATATTATGCAGCCGAAAATTGACGAGGATCATCCCACGTGGTTGCATCTCACCATAAGAGAGTTTAACCCGCGATTCCTTGCAAGTAAATCTAGAGAATTCAATCCAAAGGTGCCCAATCATACTGCTGATGGGAGATGGACACTTGGATTTCTAAATGGAAAAGCTTGTGAAGCTGCTCGATTGATGATACTGGAGGAAACCAATAAACAGAGATCATCTGTCAGGATCGCGCTTGCTTCACTACTTCAGGATACTTTTCTAGGAGACTGTTCAGATTCAGATGGTCAAGATGATTAAAAATATTTAATTTGCAGATTGTAGGTAGGCAATCTTAGGATCGAGTTCTTTCTATCGAATATATGTTGTGACAATTTTTTTTTTCTGTGAAGGACTATTATTTTGTATATTGTAACATGTCAGCCGCATTCCTGTTCTTCTGTTTTCTCGAATACTTACTTTTATTTTCATTTGAGGCAAAGAGCCGAGTTCCTTGTCTTGTAATCCGATGCAATAATAGTGTGCTGTGTTCTTGGACTGTGGTTGTTTACCTTTAAACAGCGCCAAATTATTGTAACTCTGATATGGATCTGCGTTTGACAGGTTTCTTTTTCTTCGTGGGAAATTCAAAATGCTTTTCATACTGCGCGAGTGCGTTTCTTTTATCAGAGGCCTCAGAACTTGGCCTTTCCAACAGTACTTCCTACTCTACGGAGCCTCTCTCAAGAAAATTAAAACTCTTGCTTAGTTCCTATTAAGAACGTTAACGCGTGCAGAAACGTTATAGAGTCCTCCAGGTGTTCTATATAAGCGTGTTATACGTGGCTATGTCATCTTGGGTTGAACCCATCCCATCACATCACTACTTATGTGGATAGAATATACTAAGGGATGGGGTGCTCAGCTACCGGATTTCTAACTGCTGTCAATTGTTCTACAGCCATCACTGGCTACGATGGCGACAAAGGAGGTTATCATTCATCGTCTCAACTAAGTCCTCAGGAGTGAACTTTGCAAGAGTCAAGCAGCCATTTTACTGGGTAAGAAAACTTCCATTTCATTATTTTTTCTATAAGTCATTGTTGTGCCACTATATATTTTTCTTCATAGTTTAGGGAAATATCATTAATTGATTTAAAGAACGTTGTTTACTTGGTGTAATAGATTCTGATGAAGCACAAATGTGATAACATATAGAGATAAAATAATGAGAAACTTTTGGGGAAAGTAGAGTATGGTACGTAATTCCATCACCTTTACATAAACAAGGGCTGTCATGTCAAAATTAGAGCAACTTTTTTCCTCCATGAAACCTTTAAACTCTGGCCGCCCAGCCAAAATTATTTAACTATTCTTCTCTCAGTATTCTGTACCCTCTCTTTGGATATTGCTTTCATCCACATGGCCACGTAATAGACCAAAGATGCTTGTTTGAAGCTTAAAAGCATAAAATCAGCGGTCCTTTTGAGTAGATAATGCCATATTTTACTTTTAATATTGCTTTTTATGAGAATGCT
>NBIL01044121.1:0-12506 GCA_002752925.1 Viola pubescens var. scabriuscula
GCCCTTGAAGTTGTTGAACTCTATCTAAAACAGGCAATGAATATGCAGGATCAGTTTCTTGAAGCTTTGAACCAGTAACAACATCAAGCATGGTGAGAATGCCACCCATTTTCACAAGAGTCACTATATGATCAGACCACCATGTGAAATCCACAACATCATTTAGAAGTCTATTCTGTTCACTAGATTCATTATCGGTTGCTTGTGAGCTCAATCTTTCTCCACCGTCAAGGTTATAAGGTGAGCAGCTTTCTCCATCCAACATAAAAATGTGCAAGCATCCTCTTATGTCTAAAGTAGCAACAAACTTGTCCTGTGGTGACAGTAAAACCTTTGGGTGTGCTAGTTGGTCTATGACATTCTTTTGCTCAGAATACAAGCCATCGAATTTAACAGAGAACAATGATTCCAGATCTAAGTTCTGACATCTCCGCCAAAGAGAGAGACAGCAGGGTCCTGAGAAAGATGAACGTGCAGAACTCAATCAGTGAGTTGTCGTTGCCATTATTCAATGCAAGGTCCACTCATTCAAAGAAAAACAAACCTACACTGATATTCAAAATTCCCTTCATCTGAAGAGGAGGATGCAAATATTGCATTTCTAAGTATCTACTACATAAAACTTGATTGAATACCACAAGATTAAACAAATGTTAAGAAACATACCAGAATTCCCACTAGAACTTGACAAGAGGCTGCCACTGGTACCAACAACAGCAAGCAAAGAACTCTGTGGACAATAATCAAAACAGAAAATATCCTTAGGGAACTTTCTTTTTGAAGCTGAGCTAGGATTTGCGCTGAGCGTAGATGAAATAGATGCACTTGGCGCTTGACTGATTTCAATATGATGGAGAGATCCATCCAAAGTGAGAAGGGTAAAGCTACACCTGAAAATTATCACTGACAACTAATTAAACAAAAACATTTACAGAAATACACAACAAGGAAAAAACCCAATCCAACACTCACAAACAAGATTCTTGAGCACCATTGCCATCCTGCGGAAGCAAACCTATGATGGGAGAAGACAATTTCAATTCCCGCCTGGTAATCCTGTTTATCTCATCCCCATTTGCTCTGACAAAATAGAGTGTATCAGTGTCATCAACAACACCGAGAACATCGTGATGCTCTGACCAAACTCCACAGGTGAACGTAACGTCTCGCCCAGTAGTGAAGATCGGAGAAGGAAGTTGGTAGTCATTCTGCTTATGCAGGATGGTGATTTGATTGGCGGTGGCAACAGCGACGCGTTCAGCTCTTGGAGAGATGAACAGAGAGACGCGTTGCTTGTTGAGCGTCGATGATGAAGAAGATGACGACGGGTTCTTGTAATGGCTCCATTTGTGTCTGAGCGAAGATAAGAAACCGCCGCCATTGTTTATCTGGATCAGGTCGTGAATCAAGTTAGAGTAGATTAAGAGAAGGAAGGAGAAAGGAAAGGAAGAGTGAAGAAGAGTGATACCTTTGTGGGTAGAGGAGGGTAATTGGAAGTGAAAGGAGCAGAGGAGACATGGCAAAGAGTTTCGTATACGATTTCTGTGTCTTGCTCCATCGCTGCTCCGGCCATTGCCAAGAATCAGAGAAAGAAGGATGGATTGATTACTTTGGTCCTTAATTTCAATTCAATTAAATTTGGTTTGCCTTCTTTTATTTTTTTCCTTTTTCTCCTCTCCCGACGGGTCGTTTGTTGCTCTTTCCTTTTCTTTCCTGAAAGCTTCTTTTTATATTTTTCTGAGGTTATTACTTATTCTTTTTTTCCATTTAACAATAAGATTGAGTATCCACAAGAAAATATACTCCACGTTAGGGCCTTAGTTAGGGGTATTCATCGTTAATTGAAAGGGAACATTCCAATTCCGATTTAGAATTAAAAGTAATCTTCTGTTCCAATTGGTCGGAATTTCTGCTCCAGGCTATGTAGCCTTTAACTTCCGACACGGTACTGTTAACCAGATATTTCCACCATCATGCTATAATAAACCTCATAAGGAATGAAGTGAATACACACGAGAATTTAGAAAAAAAGATAAAAAGATACAGAGAGGAAAGAACATGGAGATCGATCAGTTTATCGGGGGAAAAAAACCGATACAGAGAGGAAAGAACACAGAACGATCTGAGAAAAAAAGAAGAGATCACGGGGAGATGGTAACTGACAGAAGAAAAAAATAAGTAAGTCAACTCTAACTACCAAAAGAAAGGGGCCAAAATTTAACCAGACTATAAATTTCACTGATCTAACCCACTGGAGCTTCCGTATGTTAGGCAAATTTATTACAATTACTACTCCGAAATACGCCACCAACAAATACATCGTCAGTTCCGACCAATAGTCTCCGGTAAGTATTATCTACCTGATCAATGGAGACAAATCACAGCTTCTTCCTCCTCCATTCAGACAAGACTAGTAGAAGAAAGGGAGTTTTTCCTGTACATTCTATATTATCCCCTACACCTCTTCCAATTATGCCTGGAGTTACAACAAAGAGCATCAAAATAAAGCTCCCCAAAAGTAAGAAACTTCCGGCCACCGTCCACTACAACCATTCCCCATCCATTATAATACACATGCAAGTGTGACTATAATCAAAATGAGCATCTTTTGCAAGTATTTAAGGTAATTAATTAAACATAAAGGTGATTCACAATAACCGCAAATCTCTTCCACTGCCCAACGCCTAGCATATTAAATCCATCTAGGTATTGAGGAACAAGGGATGTACAAGAGAGCACCTGCCTGCCCAACTTAAACAGCTTCAACTCATTACTGATTCAGAGTTTATACAGCTGCTATTCCCTGGATGCACATTCAGATTGCTCATGCGGTTTCGTTGCTGTCCAAAATGCCTTAAGAGTTCCATCTGGCGTGCATTGGTGTGAGGAAGACAAGCGCGTAAAAGCTCAACTGGCATTTCACGCTTCGTAGCTGCTTGTACCTCTGAATCAATGCCTTCTGTAGTAGATGGTGCCTTCGCGTATACTGATTGCTTTATGGTGTCATATTTAACCAAGCAATATTTGGTAAGTAAATCAAAAAATTCATCAAAAGAAGCCTG
The DNA here is from genome assembly GCA_002752925.1 of Viola pubescens var. scabriuscula. Lineage (NCBI taxonomy): Eukaryota > Viridiplantae > Streptophyta > Magnoliopsida > Malpighiales > Violaceae > Viola > Viola pubescens. Next base: position 3,063 of record NBIL01044121.1, read on the forward strand.
CCAGAGAGTAAAATTAGGCACAACACAGATAGCAGATGCCTGGGGATCATTTAGGAGTTTAGTTGCCCTCTCGAGAAGAGATTTCAAAATAACAGTGGCCCCATCACCAGCAGGACTGCCAAGAGGACGGAACGGAGGCTGCTCTGAAGAACAAACCACTGCAACAAGGCAAGCGCTCAGTGCATGAAGATCCATCCCATTCACACACGCAACAACTGTCTTTGTGAGATTCACAGTTGTCTCAGCAGCAGCAACCTCTGAGGGAATGCCACCAAACAAAAACCTCAAGTGACGGAAAATGGCCATGCAAACAATGCGAGTGAGGTCACTGCCGGGGAATATTAGCTGAAGAAACCTGCAGATGAGTTTTCTACCCTTGGGAAGAGAAACTAAACGCAGGAATACAAGGTCATCCTTGGATGCCAGCCCACCTGACTTCCCACTTTGACTGAGTGGATCAACAAGCTGAAGTGATGCTGCCAAACCTTCAAGAATGATCTGCCGCCTACGCCTAAGCTGAGTTCCACCATCTTGTGGCTGATTAAAGCGGAGGAACCTATCAATATCATCCACCTCAAGAAGAAGACACAACCCATCTTCAATGGCAACTCTAGCTGCAAGCATGGGTTCCTTCTCCAAAGGCTTCTCAGCCATATGCTCAGAGCTACCATCACCAGAACCAGGGGGAGGATCAGCTTCAAGGAGGGGGCGGGGTCTACGTATGGAAGGGAAAGGAAGCTTCCCAAGAGCATCAGCATGAAGATGAGAATGCTGGTCCCCACTGTTACGACCTCGAGAAGAGAGCTCCTTTAGGTGTGATGGGCAGAAATGGTGTTTTGCTCGTGATACGCTAGAGCTTTTGGCAAGACGAGCTTGGTGGTAGTAATCATCAACATATGGGTCACTGCTGTGAGTAGCCGCATGCTGCATTTTCAAAATACTCTCTATCTCCTCAGATGTCATATACTTGGATCTGAACTGCACCAAGCCACTATCACTTTTTTGACTACTCGCATCAGAGCCTTGGGAATGTCGCAAGCTATGTCGGCTTCTATGAGATGATTTAGGCTTTTGATCCCTGATATCACCCAAACCAACAAACATTTTATGTGATGAAGGATGTGGATTAAAAAGTTGAGATTGCATTGCTGCATAGTGAGTCAGAGAAGGTGGAATTGAAGGGTGTAACATCTGCTGTTGCAGCTGCTGCGGGGACATCAACTGTGCAGACAACAGACCATTTTGATGAGAGAGCTGTTGTTGCAACATATTCTGCAAGAGACTTGAATGTTCTACTTGTAATAGACCAGCTCGATTAACCCAATGTTTAGGCGGCCTGTTATTGAAAGAAAGGCCAGGGGAGGTCATCTGGGGAATATTCCCACCATAATGTAACCCATGATGTAAACCGGCCAGCTGGAGATTGGAATTGGACAATGGAGAGCCGTTCGGTGCAGAAAGGGGGAATTGCTGTCCACCGACAAGTGAGTTAATACTCAGGTGGTGGGGTAAAGGCTGTTGAGCTCTGCCACCAGGTGGAGGAAAAGAGGTGAAGTTTGACTTGGGTGCGGGAATTGGTTCACTTGAGAAGTGAGGTTGCTGTGGCTGCTGCTGGGGATATGAGGAAGTTCTGGATAAAGGTTTTGATTCCGAAAAGCGAGCAGATGAAGACTGGGGTTGTGATGACCATCTCTTGCCTTCCTGAGAGTTTTCTGCATCAAAGATCTGATCTTGCCAGCTAGCAAATTCAGCATCTTGCGCCCAATCAGTGGCAGATGAACCTAGAAAGAAATACAGTACATGTTATACAGTATACAATGGGAAACTAAAATTGTACGAACAAATCCCTGCAAGGTCATACATTATATAGTAAACTATCCACTGGGCAGTACGGAAGTATAGAAACTGGAGATTATTACCCAGACAACAAGGTAATAAATCATCTACATTTGCAACAGCAAATGGACAACCATTAGATACGGAAGAGAATTTAAAACCAAGTACCAACCCACTGTATCCTATTTAACATTATAGTTCAGAACCAAAGTTTTAAAGGAACTAAGATTCTTAAAATTTATGGTTTTAAGAGGAAATAAGTGAAGTAATACCACTAAAATTACTTCTAAAGACATCAAATAATCAATTTAAGTATCTGTGCAGATGGGGGCAACACCACACCACAAGCCAGTGGTGGACGCAGACTTTTGTTAGCAGGAGTAAAGGAAAAAATTCTCTATTATCTAGTCTTATTATGGTAAAACTTAAAGTCTGTAAGATTCACCCCTGCCCTCATCTCAATCCAAACAGACAAAAAGTGAGCACTAAAAGCCACGGGATAGAGACAAAATCTATCCAGCCACTATTTCCTGAAACTTATTCAATATTCAAATATGTACTGGAAAATTCATTATTCATCTATTACCAGGTAGGATTTTATCCACGAAAAAAACACCAATCTAGCCACTATTAGCATTAGGGTATGCATCTCATTGTGAGTGAGTTAGAATGCTGTACATCACTGGCTTCACAAGCATCTTTACAATTCACAATACCATTCAAGAAGCATTAAACAATTGAAAAACAGAAATTTATGAATTCATAGAGACAATTGCCTGCAGTCCCCAAAAAGAGTCAGGTAAATACAATTTAGGTCATGAATGTAACAGAGTCATGATCCTCTTCAAAGTCTGATAGGGAGCTTCACAAGCAACCAGAAATATGATGCATTATCCACATCACAAATGATAAACCATCAGATTACTGTGGACAGTCTACGAAAAGGTTGCTTCTGATGCAAAATCAAAGCATCACTGGTACAAACAGTCTTAAGGCACCCTGCAGAATTCTTGGTGCCATAAGACTATCACATGCCAACAGTGAGAATACATACCAAGTCATTTGAAGGATCAAATAAACACGTAAAATTTTGGAAAAATGAATACCTGTCTAAGGAAACTTGATAATTTATTGACAGGTATATAACCAATATCCCTCTGCTAGCAGTTAAAATATTTAGTTTTAGCAGCAAGAGAAGGATTAATCTGTGACTAAAAATTCAATTGCAAATAAGGAAAATCATTTGACAGTGTTTTAGTATGCTATACGAAATCATCCAATTGAACAAAAAGACAGAAAGATAGCGGTAGAAGAAGACTGAAATGAGGATGCTGTAATAGAATGAACCCTTCCCAAGACAGAAGAGGGCATTACTCTCATGAGGGAAAATGACATGCAAGAACCATGTACCTTAACTACGTAGAATGAAACCAAGCAGACAAAAGTTGCTTCATGCACAAGTTGTATTATAAGATCTGACCCAACCCAGCCAGTCAGACTGGGAAAACAGGGACTGGGTCACTAACCCAGGTCAATCAACCCTCAAACACCATTCAGGTCAAACATGGTCCGCAAAAACCGGCTGAAAATCAGTCAAAACCAGCTTCAACCAGGTTTTATATTGCTCCATGCACAAATTGTATTATAAGATCTGAACCAACACAGCCAGTGAGGCTGGGAAAGCAGGGACTGGGTCACCAACCCAGGTCAATCAACACTCAGACCCATTTTGGTCAAACATGGTCTGGAAAAAACCAGCTGAAAACCAGTCAAAACTCATTTGAACCAGGATTTGACCAAAATTCAATTTACTTTTTATACTTTTTGTAACACTATTTGTCAATTTATAACTTTTATTTCATTTACACTTTTAATTATGTATAGTTTGTTTCTTAACTTGTAAAGAAATAAAAACTAATCAAAATTCAAACGTTTTCTTTTCCAAATTTTCCATTAGAACATCAAAATTATGCAATGTTGGTTGTAATTTATACAACTATTCAATTTATTTATATTTTTTTGATAGGCGGAGGTGGGATTCGAACCTAGGTCCAAGTCCCTATTGGTACCTTTGCCACCAGTCAGACAACCAATGAGACGCATGCTCATTGACTCAATTTATTTATATATATTAAAAATCCCTGTGCTACCTGGGCTCAAGCTCGATCGAACCTCACATCCTTAACCCTCTTCTGTACCCAGTCAATGCCCAGTCTGGGATTTAAAACATTGTGGACAACAAATCCATTTAGTGATCTAGAATGTCAGAGTTAAATGATAGCAAAGAAAAAAAAGGAGCAATCATGTGAAACATCTGTATCCAAGTGAAAAAGGATTGGTAGATATATCTACCATGTAAGAAAAGGATTTGCCTACTTTTTTAAATTACAGTCAAGGAATCAAGAACAAATGCATGAAGAAAAAGACAATGCAGTTTAATAAAACATTTGCATCAGACGTGATACTGACTACCCTGCAGGGTAGAAGTAAAGCTCATGCATCACAAGGTGGTATAGAAAGTCTGAGACTGCCAAGGAGAGAACAAACATTCACAAACAACACATTTAAGAGAGTTTACAAATTACTACCACCAAATCGTGTTAGAAAAGCATAATAACAGTTTAACTCACTTTCTCTTGAAAAAGATCCAGATCCCCGATCACCAATAACACCAGGATTTCTAGGTCCTGAGACAACTCTGTTTAACTGCAAAAGAGTAAGAAAAGCATTAAAAATCAAGTGAAAAAGTTAAAGACTGGACAACAGATGAGTGGAAACAGAAATCAGCAACGTAGCCATAGGAACAACTGTGATACACAGTAAGCATAAATATTACTTGGGTCCATGGGATTATGTTATATCGGTTTCTTAAAAAAAGAAATAGTAAGCATTTCTTTGAGTTCAAATCCCAAGTTACTTATCTTCTTATAATTGTAACTCAATATCGTATCCTATTAGGATTTGCAACGAGTCTATGCATAAGTGTGTTCACTTTTGCATGCAAGACAGTTTAGAACTTTCAGATATCATGCACTGGTTTGAATCAATCAAACTATTAGGTGTGATCCCCGGACCACTGGACTGCTTAGGTTCTTCTCCACTAACTGCTACAGCAATCCAGAGACCATTCACATCTTTCAAAACAAATAATCTGTAAACTCAGTTTGATCCCAGAACCAACCCTATTTCCAATTATTAAAACACCCTAAACATAAGAACAATAGAAATATAACTAAATACTTCTTTAACGCACCTTCTTTCCGGTGAAAGCTACAAGGCCTTGATGCATTAATTTTGTACAAAACAGCGTAGGATCAGCCACTTGATTGGTATGAGTAGCTTAAAAAACTGGGTCAAAGGCCACGAAGGCCTACAATACACACACACACTTTGCTTTTCCGCTCCTAGTTAGCTGAACTTTTTTATGGCAACCCTGATTCAAATTTTCTTCATATTATGTAGTTATATTTTCATAAAAAGTTTTCATAAATACCCCTTCTTTATTGTATTCCCTTGCAGACAATTTCTTGGTTGATGAAACTCCAGAATTAACCCTGGAAATTGTATTGTTATGTAAACATGTTCTATAACCCATAGTGGATGTGTGTTTTGGACCAAGATCACCCCCTGATGCTCAAACATAACACCAAAGTTATAGTTATGAAAAAAGCTACTGGTTGTAGAGAATAAAAGAATATGAGCTTATATGCGTTCTGATTTTGTTTAAACTTCAGCATATTTCTGTAATTTCTTGAATTGATGAAGAACTCCTGCATTTAGGTTATACCTTATATTTTATTTTTCAAAATACAAGTAGCATGTATATAATTAGTCTTATTGGGGTTTTATTTTATTATTATTGTAGGGTATGTTTTGCACTTTTCTAATGGTTCTGGTTACTTATAGCTCTACGATTAGATAAGTGTGCATAAATACTCATACTTGTAATCTATGATCTTAATTCCTTGAAACAGATTATCAGAGGCTTTTTGGTCTGTTACAGTTTCAAAATTCAGTTCTGTCATGGGTGTTATGTCTAAGGATTATAGGTGGTATGTCTAAGGATTATAGGTGTCATGTCCAGAATCATCTGTCCTTCAGATCGATTCCTCTCAATCAAAACTACTATACCATTTGTATATACTGTTCAAAGCAACATGGCAGCGGCTGATGTCAATTCCCACCTTAATTACTTACCAACCTTTACCTAAACCCCACCATCAACCCTAATTAAATAGATACCATAATTCACAATAATCCTCAACCCTAAGATGAAAACCCAAACACACTAGCTATTCTACTGTGTAAATGCAAAATGATGATTAATTCTTAGACCCCATCCTTATGACAGAACAATACCAAAATGACATGTGGGAGAAGGTACTACACATTGAAATCTAACCTTAACACGTTGACAACTGCCACTAAAAAATGCATATTTGAAAATTAAGGACATAGGAAATGAAGCAAAGGAAAAGACTCATTAAGTACTGCACTGCACATACAAGAAAAGGGGTCTGACCTTTGCAAAAGTACTTGCTAGATCGTCCACATCAGAGAGAGACCCCAAACCAACGCCCTATAATTAAAATAAGAACTGTCAGAGCTAATAGAATGGCATCTGCAAAATTATTGATATCACCAGTCTGTTACCACTACAAAGAATCATCCAACAACTTTAGTTGAAATAAATAGCAAAAGGAAAAAGCATTTGAAAGTACCAGAGTATAAAGAAAATGCCTTATATTTTGCATGTTCATCACATTAAAATAAAAAGATGACAGGTATTGAGAAATAAAAATAGCTGGAAAAGAAGCACTGTAGCAGAAAATTAAGAATGACTGCGATTTTATTAATCAAAGGTTCAGATTGCAAAGTTCTGGTGAAAAACTAGTGCTTTAAAAAGTTAAACCAATGAGCCAATTTCTCTTGGAGCGTAGCACAATAGAAACACATACATGATTAAGATGGACATTAAGTTGAAAAGGCACAATATACAACATCAGAAATATTAATATCGCCCATCCATTAAGCCAGTTAACTGAAACACCAGGGCAATACCCTACCACCAAAAACATGTAATGCAAAGCCTATATAGCTATTTAGATATTTCAAAGCTCCTAGTCAATGATATGCAAAAGGATTACGCAACACTATCATGAGGAAATTACAATTAAAAGCTGTAATTGCATACTGTATCATTGAATATATATTGGCAAAAAAAGTCCAAGCAGAGAGGAAGCAGGTGGAAACAAGAGTGTAATCTGACTGACATGGCACTGGATACTGAGGAACAGGCCAGTGTGAGCCGTCAAATTAATAAACCAAAGAAGACGAAGACTGATTATGAAAGATCAAATGGCTAACAAAAGACAGAATCTTACTTCATCTTTCTCAAACAGACGGTACTCATCATCTATAGAGCCAAACACAGTATGGTTATCCTCTTCTAGGCCACCCAAATCCACCTCTTCCAAACCTTGTTGCCCAAAAAACGCATACTGTGTAGCATCAAAGAGTGCACCTGAAAGACAATTGATAAAAAAGAAAGTTATACGAAAAAAAACATCAAAGGCACTACCAAAAAAACATAACTAGTCAAAAGGTGAGTAATTTGAATTCATGGTTCAGGAAGAAAGTAAATTACATACTAAGCAATAGAAAGACCAACTTAATCCTCTCTATATTGACTACTGCATTGTTCTCAGTGAATTGAGTACAAGTACTTTTGGATGAGCAAGTCTTGATAACATTTTTAACTTAAATTAAACCAGTTTATCCAAACCATTCAATGGTAGCAAGTAGCAACAGTGAAGTTGTTCTGTGTCCTACAAGCAAAACCAATTGACATTGAGGGTTATGAAGCAATGAGGCTGTTATTGCTGTAGCCTAGCACAATATCATCAAACACCCATTCATAAGGAAGCGACGGTAACATCATTTCAGCTTGAAAACAGGTAAGAGCTAATTGCTCAACTAACAAAAGCAGCAGGCTCTCGTTTTGAGCTAATTGAATTTAAATAATGATTACAGAAACTGCACAACGGCATTCAACCAAGATTCCAGCTGAAGAGCAATAGGAGAAGAGAAAGAGGAGACAAACCAGAAGAAGAAGAAGTGTCAGTGAAGTCCTTGAAACCTTGGGAATTGGATCGCTCCATGTCTTCTACATCAAAGAACCCAGAAAAACCCTAGATGTCGAAGCAACAACGAGGTAGCAAACGGCGTTTCTCTGATGGATGAGTGCAGGAGATAAGAGTCGTAGAGCTAGGGTTAATGCGTTATAGGGTTGGTTAATTAATTAATGATGGCATGGGTTGGTAATAAAAGGGGATGCGTAGGGAGTGATTTGGAAGCTAGGGTTACAGATGTTGGAGGGAAAAAGAAAGGAAAAGGCCAGGCGTCAGCTGAATCCCTCCCTTTTCTATTTCTTTTCCTTCTAGAGAAGGGGAGAGAGAGAGAAAGAAACTGGGGGACGGCGGAGGACGGTGGAGAGATTTGCTGCGCCGTGTTAGAGAGAGAGAAAAAGAGAGACCATAATAAGACTGTTTTCTTGTTCTTTTGTTTTTTGGTTTTTGGTTTTTCCTTGAGGTTCATGGAAAATGGGGTGGCTGGGTTGGGTTCGGTTGGGCTGCGGATGCAGGCAAGCAAGCAAACACGTGCACGGGAGAGAAAAATAAGGGGATCCAGACCGGACAATTTATTATATTCTTCCTTTCATTTCATGCTCTCTTCCTTTAACCATAACCAAATACCAAAGTCAAATGTTATTTTAATTCCATATCTTTATTTTTTCTCATTTAAGGAGCAATATTTTTCTCCATCTTTTTTATTTACAACCTTAAATCATTGAATATATTTAAAGTTTTTTATTTAGTGGAAAAAATAAATTAGCCTATTTCTTTTTTTCCACTAAATGAGGAGATTAACTAAAAATAAATATTTAATTTTAAGCTCAAAAATATTTTTTAAATAAAAATGAAAAAGTAAATGTTTAATTTCATATTTTTCTTGATCAATTAGTAACATGATTAAATTATTAACCATACTACAAGTAAATTATGCATATAGCGCATGAATAGTCCGCGGGGTAAAATCAAATCGGTTTTTTGTCGATTTTTCAAATCCAACCCGCATTTAGTTAGTTTTGAAAATTACATATCGACTCTACATCCATATTTTGAAAATTTTATAGGATCAAATATAATTTATTCCGATTGAGTGTGTTGAGCAGATATTACTATTATTTCTAGAATCACAATTTCAAGTTTAAATTGAAAAATTTAAAATTAAGGTATAAAAAGATGAACAATATGACAATTGTGTGTTAATATATAGTATGATTGTTGTTATTTATATTTACAAACTAAAATTTTATACAAAAAAGTGTTCGCTATGGATATCTTTATTAAGTTTTTTTATTTTATTTTTACATGTTACTATTAGACACTTTTTTTTTTAAATTATAATTTTTGCACTTGTAATTTATTATGCTTATATTATATATTCTAATTTACTATCACAAATATACTATTGGGGTAGTGGTTAAGGTTTTAATAAAAAAAAAGAAAAAAAAATCTTAAAGATGTAACTAATTCACATAAATTA
>NBIL01044165.1:0-12722 GCA_002752925.1 Viola pubescens var. scabriuscula
GGCTTTTAGAAAGTTCGGAATACCGAACTTTAAAACTTCGGAATTTCGGAATTTCGGAAAAACCGATGAGCACCCCTACCAAACACCATCACCAGCTTTTTCATTTTGAAAAAGACCTTTGGGAGCCAGAACCGGACTCCCAAAGGGCACCATAATCCTATCTCATGCAACTGCAGTTGACATTTACAGAACAAAATACCAGGTATTTTCATCGTCATTATCAGAAATTGTGAACTTAATTATTATATAATTACCTCATTTTATGAATTAAAATGATGTGATCAGACAGAGCAAGGAGGCAGCATTGGCTTTGTCATGTCCTGCGTTTGGTATGAGCCCATCAGCAATTCCACACAAGACGAGTTAGCCAGTGAAAGAGCACTTGCCTTCAACACATATTGGTCTATCTTCTTCTTTTTCCTGCAAAAACTACCTCAATAACGCATACTAGTCGTTCTGGTCAATTCATTCTATATGTAACAAAAACACATGTATATGTATATACACTAATGCAGGTTCTTGGATCCAGTCATACTTGGAAGGTATCCTGCAGAAATGACAAATATTTTAGGATCTGCTTTACCAAGATTTTCAAGTAATGAGGAGGAGAAGCTGAAGAAGGGATTGGATTTTATTGGCATCAACCATTACACTAGTTTCTACACTAAAGACTGCATCTTTTCCGAGTGCATACCGGGCGGAAAAGGAACCTCCAGAACAGAGGGTCTTTTCGAGGCAACTCCCATTGGAGAACCTGTATGTGTATATTCTCATCAATTCTCAAGTACAACAAATATTATTGCTGCTGCTGCTCGTGCTTATTATGATCGATAAAAGTAGTCGATTTTTGTGAATTGCAGGGTGAAGTGGAGTGGCTAAGTATTCATCCCCAAGGGATGGAGAAAACAGTTACCTCTATAAAGGAGAGATACAACAATATACCAATGTTCATCACAGAAAATGGCAAGTATAGTAATTAACTTAATTATTTTGCTAAGAAATAGAAGAAACATGTTTTATTCACCACCAGCAATGGTTTTATTCATCTGAAGGGTATGGTGTTGATGAAAGTGCAAAGCCCACACTTGAAAAAAGCCTCCAAGATGTGAGAAGAGTGAAGTACATGTCTGGCCATCTAGATGCATTGGTGGCAGCAATGAGGTAATATCAACTGTCTGCCCATTTTCATACAAATACATGCAAGACTAGGCTGATTTTTGCTGTTTTTCTGCAATTGGCAGAAAAGGAGCAGATGTAAGGGGGTATTTCGCTTGGTCGTTGCTTGACAATTTTGAATGGGTATATGGATATACGGTAAGATTTGGACTTCACTACATGGATTATGCTACACAGAAGAGAACTCCAAAACTATCAGCTGCATGGTATAAAGAATTCATAGCAAGCTATAATGTCTCCAAATCCAATGTGTGAGGAACAATATACGGTTCGAAAGAAAATGTATTCAAGACATCAGAAGCGCTTAGAATAGCAGTATTTCAGTTCGCAACTGGGTATTCCATATCAATCTTGAATAACAAATGAACTCTGTTACTTTAGCAACTTCTCTTTTTTTCTCAAACTTGGTCACCAAAATCAGAAACCATTGGCAATATTTCAAGCCTGTTAAACATCAGAGGTGGTCTTGATTATAAAAAAAAGTTTTGTTTACACAAGCTATAATAATTTTACCAGCGTATCTAATGCATCCAGACTAATTATGATATCTGCTGATAAACAAAAGAAAAAAAACAAACAAAAAACAGTTCACTCTACTACAAGCATTCAAAAACTTATCAACAACAGCCATAAAATTAAATCAAAACAATACACAGTTCACACCTTTGACAAGAAACCCAATCGAGATTCGAGAGGAATCAAGGGGGGCTCCTGAGGCCTCTGCAGTAGTAGCAACTTGGTGCCCAAAAAACGCAGCAAGTGAAGGGATTAAAGCTTCGTTTGTTGGTAGCCCATGTTGCAATCTTTCGCAATTGCTCAAGTCTTAACAATCACTTCGAATTTTGTGGGACACTAGTTAATTGTTTGGCTGCTTCTAGCATAACTGAGGTATGAGGAACATTTGGCGGTAGCTTTCTGGTGCCGCCTTTCTTAGTCATGTCCTTTTCATCAGGTTGGTTTAGGAAATTAGGACAGGTTTTCTTTTAGGAATTTTATCAAACAGGCACCGGTCAAAAATAACAGCAACCATTTGTGCTATGTGGCAGATGTTGTTGTGCTTGTCCTACTTTCTTGATTTTACATGCGCTTGCAGACAGGTGTGATATAAGGGCGCAAATATAGGGGGGGGAAATGTAGTCCATTGTTTTAGGGTGTTTTAAATAAAATTACGGTTCATTACTTTTTAGCCGACTTTTTATCTAATTTTACTAACTTACCATTTAGTATTGAGGAGAGACAATTAATGAAAATAATAAAGTAGGTAAATTAGAATAAGGGTATTATTGTCAAATAAAAACTTAAAAGATATGAAAAGTGATTTCCTTTGTATGCGTAAAATACTAAAATGTAGTCTATGTACTTCCTCCGTCTCAAATTAAATAACATTTTTTGGTTTTTATTTGTTTCAAATTAAATGACATTTCACTACTTTTTAGGTTATTTTTTTTTGTCTAACTTTACTAATCTATCTTTTATTATTGTGGAGAGATGATTAGTGAAAGTAATAAAATAGATAAATTAAAATAAAACAAGAGAGTATTATTGTCAAATATAAACTTAAAATATATGAAAAGTGATTTCATTGGTGTGTGTATAAAACACCAAAAGAAGTCATTTAATTTGAGACGAAGGGAAAATAAAGTTTAATAAAGATCAGGCTGAAACTCAAGCAAGATAATAAAAAGCATCAACCAAGTAGTCCTCCCCGCACTAGTAAAAATGTTACTCCCTCCGTTTCATATTAAATATTTTTTTTTACTTTAAACACAACAATTAAGAAAATAATTAATCACAACTTTTGAGAATATTTTTAATACTCTCTCCCAATCTTTTTAGATGTCATTTTAACTAAAATCTCATGTACCAAAATAATGATTATTTTTAGTTGGAAGTAATGAGATAAATGGAGAGAGTAATTACAATTATTGAAAATGTGTAAAAAAAATATATAGCTCATTGATTGAATATTTATGACATAATTATTGAAAATGTAAAATGAGTAAAAATCAACTAAGTAACCTCGTAGAAACTCTAACTTGGACAACTAAAAAGAAGAATTATTTTGGGCCAAATATGATATCTAAAAAGATTGTGAGGGAGTATTAAATAAGGACAATGCTAAAAGGGTCGAAAGAAACATGAGAAAATGGAGTGCGAATGACAGTGTCCAAACCAACCTTCCACAATTACCCTTCGTGTCACATTTCATCCTCACCTTCCTCACACGACAACACCAACAACACCCATCTGTGTCTAATCTCACCACTGTCTTCCTTAATCCCATCTCTGATAAACCACCATCGAAGACTCCTCCTCGTCCTGCTCTCCAACTGTAAGCTTTCTTTCGACTACCTTATTTATTGGGTCTTGTAAGATTTTTTTTTCTTTCTTAGAAAAAAAAAATATTTCTTTATGTTCTTTTGGTGATTGTTTCCATGAATTTTTTATTTTTTGGTAATTGGTTTAGGTATCCACTTTATTTATCAGGGTTATTAAGATTGTGGTGTGCTTTTGTCATTGGTGTTTTCGAGCTCTATTTTAATGAGTGTCTTTTAATCCCTTTTCAATTGAGTTTGTAATAGTTAGGATGCGAAAAAGCTTGGTAAGTTTGTAATATTAAGTTTAGTTGCTCTCCTTGATTGCTGTTGTTTTACCGATTCGATCAGTTGGATTGACCGATTTTTAAACCAAATCCGAAAAAAGAGAGTTTGGAGGCCTTTCAAACCCAGGCTGGTAATCCCTCTGTTTCTAAATAATTGACTTTCTGAAATAGTAAAAAAACATAAGCTGTTGATTTACGAACTTATTTTATTCCTCATTGTTTCATTTTTTTTTCTAATTTCCACTCAAATTACCACACCTTCATCAAATTGAGTTGATTCAACAACAAAAAAATCATTTGCACAAAATATATGCTTCGAAAAAAGATAAAATGACAAGTACTCCAAATAGTAGAAAAACGCAGAAAAGTGACAATTATTCAAAAACGGAGGGAGTAATTGGTTGCCAGGTTTCCCGATCAAATTTACCGAGTTTGACTACCTTGCTCTAAACGCTAGTTGATGAACTAGAGTTGTGTGTTAGAGTGATGTAGAGGTAATTTTTAGAATTGCTAGGAGAGGGAATAGTTGAGAAAAACTATTGGGCAATTTAAGTTTCTTTTAGGAGATTTGGGGAAGTGGGTGAGCGGAGAGCGGGAAATTAAAGGGGGAGAAAGAGTTCTATGGGAATTTTATTTCTTTAATTTTTAAAAAATTATTGCCATGTCATAATCTTAGTTTTTCTATAAAAAAAAATATAGTTACCATATTATTTTTTAAGTTCTAAATATATTTTAAGTTAATTTAGAAAATAATCCATAAACACAAATTTTGATTCGACTCGATTATAAATAGAGGAAGAGATACTTTTGAAATAGATACGAGTTGATTATATATATACAAGTACTCCATTTGAAATATACAACAGCCATTCAGTATTGGACTATTTTCTCTATTTTTTCCGTTTGAAGAAGTTACAGACATAAACTTGTTCGTCCAGGAGCGGCAAAGCCTACTGTGTCTCAAAGCCCTAACCCTAACTCCATTTACCACACGTTATCACTGTGCACCGGTATGGCGACGCACACCTCAAACCTTGAATGCCGCATGTACGAAGCTCGGTACCCGGAAGTAGACATGGCAGTGATGATTCAGGTGAAGAACATCGCGGACATGGGTGCCTACGTGTCGCTGCTGGAATACAACAACATAGAAGGGATGATTTTGTTCTCGGAGCTCTCACGGCGTCGTATTCGGAGTGTCAGCAGCTTGATCAAAGTGGGGCGGATCGAGCCGGTGATGGTGTTGCGTGTGGATAAGGAGAAAGGTTACATTGATTTGAGCAAGAGGAGGGTGAGTGAAGAAGATATTCAAGCTTGTGAGGAAAGGTACAATAAGAGCAAGCTTGTCCACTCTATTATGAGACATGTGGCTGAGACTCTCTCCATCGATTTGGAGGTATTCCCTTCTGTTTTTTCCTTACATTTTATTGGTTTGTGGTTAAATTTTGGCAAATTTTGAATTTTGTTAGTGCTAGTTGAGTTAATCTAGACAACCATTGCCTGATTTATATAGAATTAGGGGCAGAACTTGGTATAGTCTGCAATACTTTGTTTTGGCACATGTTCTTGAATTTGAGTTGAATGCTATCCAGGTATATTGGAAATGTCTTTGCCAGTCACTTACAGTGCTATTATTTATCTCTTGTATAAATGGAATGATTCAGTCTTAATGGAGGTTTCTTCCTGTGAAGTTCACATTCTTCGTGCTATTGCTATATACTCATCTGTGCCTATTTTTTAGTTCCATTTATGAGTTGCGACTGCATCTATAACCTTCAGACATCCTTGGTTAGATTCCATACTATAAGAGATAGATTTTGTTTTTTGGAATTTAAAGAGAGGTGATTACTGGTAGGTTGCTTCTTGTTGATATGACATGCTGAGAATTGATTTGTGGATGAAGGTGTTATTGAACCATGCTACCATCACGATAAGGTAGAAAGTGAGGCTTTTGATATGACTTAGGTATCATACCCTTGTTTGCCTCCAACAGGTATGCCTGCTAAATGTGTGATGTGGTCCTTTAGCATTATACCATGCTTCCTTCCTTCCTTGAGTTCTCATTGATCTTGCCAATACTTATTTATATCAATTTTCATGGCCAAGTGTTTGGATGTTGTATATTTGCTTAATCAACTTAATTGCCCATCTCAGGAATTGTATGTCTATATTGGGTGGCCTTTGTATCGTAAATATGGGCATGCTTTTGAGGTGAGAGCTTGCAGCAACTCTCCTGCGTGTGTGTATGCGTATGTAATTCTCTTTTATCTTAATTTGCTTTTGTGCACTTAAACAAATAGATGTGCAGGCATTCAAAGTAATGGTGAATGATCCTGATTCAGTTCTGAATATCCTAACCCGTGAAGTAAAGGAGGTTGGTCCTGATGGACAGGAGGTAAGTTTTGGTCTGAGTCATTTCTTTTTTTACAATTTTTCCTTTCTTGGCTAAGGCTTCTTTTCCATGCATAGGTGACCAAAGTAGTGCCTGCTGTGACAGAAGAAGTCAAAGAAGCTCTGATAAAAAATATTAGGAGAAGAATGACCCCACAGCCGTTGAAGATCCGGGCTGATATTGAAATGAAATGTTTCCAGTTTGATGGTGTACTTCACATTAAGGTTGTTTTTTCCCCCCATTTTGTTGGTTGCTGTGCATCAGTTGCCCATCATCTAAATGTTGAACTTTTATTTCAAGGCTGTCCTGCTTTATTTATGTTACCATTTTGGTTGTAGGATGCAATGCGGAAAGCTGAGGCTGTCGGCAACAAGGACTGTCCTGTGAAAATTAAGTTGGTTGCTCCTCCCCTTTATGTTCTTACCACACAAACCCTAGACAAGGTTATTCCTGTGCCTTTAAACTAAGTGAAAAAGAGCCTTAAAAGTGTAATATTGGCAGTTCTTTTGTTTACTTGCAAATTGCATTTTCCCATAGGATGTGATACATGGAGAGGATAATGCATGGTTTTCATCTTTAAACATCCTAGTTCAATCCTTTCTGTGCTGTTTAGTAGTTAAACTAATTAACCATGAGAAAAGATGTGGTAACCTACACAAACCTGTTCTGGAACAGATGAATGGGGAACAAATACTTGGTCTAACTTGATCTGCACTGTTTCGTTTCTGTGTTTGGTTTGTTTTCACTGTAGTTATAATTTTCATTTGGTTTGGTTTGGACTGTTAGTTCTGGAATTGCTTCATCACACCTCAACCTTCCCTGGATGTGGCCGTAACAATCATAAGTTTCATAGTCCTCCTTTCTCCTGTTTAAAGAACCTCTCAAGTTATAGGCTGTGATTTTCCTTACCTCTGTGGATACCCAACTTATTTGATCAGTTTCTACTACCCTGAAACATTTGGGGGGATTTCAAGATTGCCTTGCTTGCTAGATGTTTGCTCATTTTAGATTGAAAGATGCTTTTCCGTAGTTTGTTTAGGCATTTTTCACCAGTCTAAACTGTTATGGCCTAAACGAATAACTCTGAAATCCTGGTCCTTTTATCTTGTACTTGCACTTAATTTAATTTAAGCTGTAATAAACATTTTGTGTCTTTCCACTTAGTACCGGATGTATATGTAAGCCAGAATTAGAGGAGCTATTCTTGTTGATAACCTTGAAGTAGTTATCAGATAATACCTTTTCCTGAGCCTATGGCTGACATTTGTTATATAATATGTTGTGAATTCTGTTTCTTGAGTAGGAGCAAGGGATATCCATTCTTACTAAGGCTATTCAAGCTTGCACGGAAACAGTTGAACAGCACAAGGGAAAACTTGCAGTGAAGGAGCCACCAAGAGCAGTGAGTTTCCACTTATATTTCCACCCATGTTATTTCCTCTTTCAGGGACTTGTCTGAACTTGGTGGTGCATTGTTTTAGGTGAGTGAAAGAGATGATAAGTTACTTGCTGAGCACATGGCTAAACTACGAAATGACAATGAAGATGTTAGCGGTGATGAAGATAGTGAAGATGAAGACAATGGGATGGGAGATGTTGATGTCGAATCAGGCACTGGAATAACAGAATGAGAGGAGAAGAATCAAAGATTCATCAAATTTTGTTGTTTTTTTTTTTTTTGGCTTGAAACTACAACATGGTAATATTTAGTAAGCAAGCTTTTGGCGGGAGTATTGTTTAGGTGTTTTGCCATTTACCAAATTAACGAGCCGATAGCGAAGGATGTACGACCTTGTTGATTTAGTATGCCTTAGGGGTTCAAGTTGGCTTGAAGCCACTGGGTTTTTCAGCCCTCATGCCGTTTGGTAACATGCAACTGGTGTGGGCTTCTTGAGAAGCTCGGTTTCTTGAAAGCCGTGCCGAGGCATGTTGTGCTTGAATTCCCACTGGAATAAAATCCAGCGTTAAGCCACTGCCCCTTACCCTCTCTCATCCTTTTTTTTATTTATTTTTTATTTTAATTTCATTTTTACCCTTTATATAATGAACAAAATAAATTAAAAACTACCACAATAAAATCTTCATCTCAAGATAAGTAATTCTAAATCCACTTTTCCTATTTTTATGAATTTTTTAAAAATGGGTTTTATACTTCAACGCAATAATTTCTATAGTTTTACCAAACACCAAAAATAACTTCTCGTTTCCCACAACACTTTTCAGAAATGTTTACCAAACGGCACACTGCTTTGGGCAAAAGTGATTTTCCCACTGCACTTTTACTCACAGCACTTTTCGGACTAGAACCGGAACCCCAAACGGACCCTTAATACTTGGCAGTTTGCATATTTGGATAACGCAGTGTGCCCGTCTGGTATCTTACTATATCTAGTTTTGTGGTCGCTTGTTGGGTAAAAGAAACTCACTCTGTTAATTTTTTTTTGTGATAAAAAACTGTTAATAGGGTAGGGATGTTAACCAATGTTATCAATCTTGTCCCGTATTTATGATCGATATGATCTGTTTTAGTATCAGTAATGAGATGAAAAACATGTTATTACATTTTAGTTATCTTGATCTATATTAATCATGCTGACTGGTACATCGAGACTGACAATTTAACCGAGAGTAATACATCTATTGATGTGTACGAACTAAATAACCATATTGAAAAGACAAGAGAAATAAAAACCGAATATAAAAGTGGTGGAACTTTTAATGGAATTAGGCCTTTCTGTAAAAACTGCAAATTTCTACCTAAAACGGACAATGTCATTTCATTAAGAGATATTAATGAACTTTTATTTCTCTAAAAAATGGTAGCGGAGCCGAAGGTTCGGCTGACCTATGCAATGAATTTTGATGTGGGTGGCACACTGTGAATCTCTGATCCGGACAGGAAGAAGTATGATGAATCTCCAGATCTAGTAAATGTCGGGCCTCCTAGGCGGCCCTGTGGTACATAGTTTAAGGGGGAAATTATTGAGGTGTTCGAACTAAAGTCTTACATCGGAAAGACAAGAAATAAAAAACGAGATACTAGTGAACTTTTATTTCTCCAACAAAATTTTAATTTTATTTATTTTTTATATTCTTCAAAAAAAATTATATCATTTCCTTAATTTTCTTATTATTTTCTAGGATTTTTTCTTATTTTTCTAGATTTTTTTTTAAAATAAAAAACTATTTCCTATTTTCTGTGAATTTTTGTAAGTTTTTTCAGCATATAATATGGTGTGCCATATCAACGAAAACCAAAAGTAATAAAAATTCTTCATCAGCAAAAATAGTTTTCGGTTAATTTTTAACGTTGTTAAAGTTTCCTTAAAAGTTGGTGGCAGTATTTTCTACCGGAGATATATTGGTGGCGAACTTGTCTTGCATATATAGCAAAATATAAGTGTCATTGTTATCAATGATTAAATATTAGTAGCAAAATAGTTCATAATTACAAATATTGGGTGCCATAGTATCTTTATTTCTCTTTTAAGTTGAATTGCAATTTGCATCTAAATGTTGCATTGGATTGGATAATGCAGGTTGTGGTATTTTTCTTCATGTTTGTAAATGTTAACGTGGTAACTCCTATATGTAACACGGAAACAACACCAAGATTTTCAATATCTAGTGATTACCACATCATATCTAGAGTGAAAAAAAATAAGGTGTTTTTGTAGGAAAATAAATTCACCTTTTTAAGTTTTAATAAACTATTTCTGGAAAAATAATAATTAGATGTTAATTGTGAAAAAATGGATAAACTTAAGGTGCAGTTTTAGGTTTTGTTGATGTAGGATATTAATTGAAACCAAAATGACTAATATTAAGTACATACTGAATGACTTGATCATATTCATAGTTTCAAATATATTTTTTAAAGGGTAAATTACATAAAAAGAAACATATAGTTTATAAAATGTTCCACTTCGTCCTCTTATAATTTAAAAACGTACAATCCAAATGATAATTTTATAAATTTTGCAATTAAAAATTTATGAAATTTAGACATGGAAATGTAACAAATATTGTAGAGGCGAAAAAAAAAGTTAAAATTTATTTACATATTTAAAAAAATATATTTTTTAATATTTTTAAAAAAAACTTTTTTGTTTTTTAAATTTCTTCAACGAAGTGTATATTTATTACATTTTCTCTCAAATTTGCATATTTTTTAGAATTTTTTTACTATTTTTTAAAAACTTTTTAACTATTAGAAAAGTTTAAATTACAGCTTTTAAAGTTTATATTGCAAAAACTACAAAAAGATAAAGTGAAATATATATGTTGTAAACAATACTATTTCTCACCTAATTTACCTTTTTTCCTAGGAGAAAACCCATCATGTAAAGGTCATAATTTCTCTCTTGTAGGACTTGGGCTCCAAACATAGATCCCGGCTAACTTTGTTTGGTTTGGGTCCTAGGTTGTTTTTGATATTTGTCCATCTCACAAATATCTTATTTTCCTTCAGGGGTGACAATTTTCTAAGTGTTCTTCTTAACTTTTACTCATTTAGATCGTTTTCTTCCCTCACATTTTGTGTTGGTGGCTTTGCTTCGATATATTTCGGATTATTAAAAAAATTATGTAAATGTCATTGTTCTTCTCTTGTAGGGCCAATCATGGATGAAAGCGATGGAGATATTGCAGTGGATCAATGCCTTCAATTGGCTTTCTGGTCACCTTCTGTTAGCATCATGATTAGAATTGACACACCTCTCACCCACTCTTACATTTGCGATGCCTCCGAGGTATTATTTTTGCATTATTAAACTTTAAGTAGTACAGTCCAGAGGACATCTAAGGTATGGCCCGCAAAACCCTCCCCTTAATCCATTTATTTATTTATTTTGAAAGGAAGAAAATTTATTACTATAAATCAGAAAGTATAAAATGCGTGATCGCCTCAGGGTATTCTCCTACTTATATATTTTTTAAACCGAAAATTAAATTAAATTGTCCCAGCTCATGAGTTGGGATGTTCAAAGTGCGCTTGAAAAAAACAACTAGTGAAAGAGGATGCAATCTTGGAGACCTCCTCAAGGATCAAACCTGTGTAGTTCACCCCTAATCCATTTATTAAATAGGTAAGTTGAGTAATAAAAATAAATTAGTATTTTATATCAAATCAATAAAATATTAAAAGAAGAATCTTATTAAAAAATTAAAAAAAAGGAGATTACGGCATCACAATGTATCGCGTTCAATATTGGAAGAGGTAAATATTTTATATGCTTTTGCTCAATTTTAATCGCAAATGTATTCACCATCTTAGTTCATGACTATTTTTATTTAACAAAATAGATTTTTGACCTACACGCTAGTTATCCACTTGTATTAAACCAAAATTATCTGAACCAAACCGGATAGCGAATTACTTAATTTTTTTTTGGTTTAATTGGATTCAACCAAATCGTATTTTAGAACCGTTCATACATCGAACCACTCAACTCATAAGTCACTAAATTATTGGTTCAACCAAATTGAACCGGTTGATTTATCAAAAATATAATATACAAATTTGTAATTAAAATAAACATAACAAGTTATTAAGGGAGCATTTGTTTTGAGTGGGGATAATGATATTTTTAGCACTTCTACTCTATTTTTCGTATTGATTTGGCACCTCATTTCATTTATGGTTGGATTTGACCCCTCCACTCACATTTTCATATTAATTTGGCATCTTTATGTAACATCGTGCACAATTAGATGTTTAGTCTGTTGATGTGACATTGTTTAATATTGTTTAGCTGATGTGTCAATCCATATCATATGTCACGTCAATTTTTTTTTATTTTTAAATTAACTCATTTATCCAATCTATTAAAAGATGAAATGGGTTCATGGGTTAATGGGTAGGGTAAATGAGTTTAAAATTTAAATTTTTTTATTGAAAAAATCTGACGTGGCATCTGACGTGGATTGTCACGTCAGCTAATTAATACTCGGTCTCTAATGATTGTCATTTTCCTACGAATTCGTTGGTCTTTTTTAATTGTCATTTTACCCCTTCCAATAGTGATTTTTTGGCAACATGACTAAAGGGCCCTCTTCATTAAACTCTATTTACAAAATCCAAAATCCAGCCCCTTTCACTTTCATTCGTCCTTCACTGAACAGAGCCAATCAACAATTGTGGAGGAAATTCCAATTTTCGGTTGCTAATTTCTTTCTTTCTTTCTTTCTTTTTAGGCACTTTTCTTATTTCGTTTTTCCCAGCACTTTTCTTTCTTTCTTTATTCAACAGATCTGGGCTTTTCTTATTTCATTTTTCTAAGGCCAGATCTATTCCGACATCTAGTATCGAACACATTGCCATTTCAGTCGCAGCCTCAACCTCTCTATCACCCGTAGATCCAGGTATACCATTACAAATCTGGGCTTTGTAGCACCCGGAATTTGGTAAGAAGAGAAGGAGTGGTGGATGGTGGGAGTTGGACGGTGAGGTTCTCGTCGTGGTGGACGGTGAGGTTCTCATCGGTACTGTCGATGGTCGATTAGCCGTTCAGGTGATGGATTGGTGATTGGGAACGGGTTGTGGGCTATTGT
>NBIL01044202.1:0-15821 GCA_002752925.1 Viola pubescens var. scabriuscula
TTAGTAAACCCTTTAACCAGCAAGGTGCTAGTTGGTTAGGAATCATCTCTAAGCGTACCTAAGGTGCTTTTGATACAGGAGGGAAATAAGGGTCATAAGCATACCTTGATCCTATAGCAACTCTGTAGATTGAAGATGAATACCCCTACATCAATGATTGTTGCTCATGTCTCATCGCTTGCTAAGCTTCTACTAGGAATTTCTCTCATATAAGTGTTTTGTTCTTGATATGTGTCTTGACCAAGAATCTTATTCTTGGTCTGGATTGTTTTCTTACTTTATTTTCTTTTCAGTCTTTAGTTTTAAACAAAATCCCCCCAATTTCACGTAAGTGTTACCACTGGTCTCTAAAAGTATTCACGAAAATCACATCATTACTCTCTGTGGATCTAACCTCTTACTTGCTATTTAGAATTAAACTTATTCTTAGTAGTGAATTGTATTTATTAATTATTTTTTACGAATTTAACACCATCAGTGTTAAGGTATCTTAGAGGTACAACTGATTATGGAATTTGGTTTGCTGCTAGAAATGACCTTAAATTGCAGACATATACTGATAGTGATTGGGCAGGTTCTTTGGATGAAATGAGAAGAACATCCTAATGCTAATCCATCTACATCATATGCGCACACCGTGCCATTACCACCAATCGGACCAATGACTCGTGCCAAAGGCAAGGAGCTTCAAGGGAAGCTATCTCAACTTCTGTACAAGGAGCTTGAGTGGGAGACGTTGATCGAAGACGCAGTTCTGTGCGAGAAGGTCCCGAGGCTAGTAACGCTGCTCTTAGCCTCGCCGGACGCACCAAGTGACACAGTCTGAGCTATTTCGGAGCAATGAGCTATTACCGGGCGCTATGCGACTTGAGGTGTCAACCCATTCTTTGGCCCAACCGTGCGAAGACCGATTTAATTAATTAAAACATTATTATTTATATTTATATTTAATTTGTTTAAGTTATTAGAGTAATTTCACGATTAGGATTCTTGTTAGTTCTATTTCGTTTGTGTTTAGGGTTTTCTTATTTAAAGAGCCACTTGGCTTCATTGTAAACAACCTTGAGAATTTGATAAATTGAGACTAAGTCTTTTTAGAGAGAGTATATATGTTGTTCATGCGTGAACCTTGTTCCAATCTTGAGTACCGAAAGCTAGGATTGATTGCAAGTAAAACCCGAAGTTTCGAACCCCATCACTTGTAACCCTAGGTTGAGTAACGGAGTACCTTTCTAGGTTTAGCCGTTCAATTGAGAACCTCACTGTGTCGTTTAGGTTAAGGAAGGGAGTACCTTGCTGAGTCTAAACTCGTCCGTGAGCATTATCTGTCTTCCGCGACGAATTCCAAACCCTTGAACACGATCAAAATGAGGTTAATCTAGCCTAGGCAACTAGGATCGTATCAGTTGGTAGTAGTGCAAAGGCGTTCATATGGTTTGGTTTATATCCTTTACTTTTTTTAATTGTTTCCTTTATTGAGATTGGTTCTTCTTCTTCCCAATCTATAACCAATCTTCTTGTGTGTCGTGTGTAAGTTTGTGTGTCATCGAGTCGAGCTAGGTTTAGCTCTTTGTGTGCGTTCACTTTATTTTAATTTATTTTGTTTCTACCATAAAAAGAGTCACAAAACTTATGTGCGATTTACTTTATTTTAATTTATTTCGTTTCTACCATAAAAAGAGTCACAAAAATACAAACAAAAAGTCATTGTTTTAGTGTAGCTAAAGAATAAAAAAAATTAAAAATTTTGATTTTACAAAATACAAAAATATATAGAAGTATTTGCGCCACAAAACAGAAGACAAAAGTTTATTTGTGATTGGAATCAAAAGTTGGCACGGGAAATACTATTGCATAAGTTATCACACCTAACTCACAAATCGTGAGCCAATTTGGTTAATTCTGTGTCTTTTGAGCTTTTCTTGATTCTTAACACTATCTTTTATTCCAGCTTAACAATTTTTTAGTTGATTTCTTTTGCAACTAAGCACTTGTTGGGCATCAAAACTTGTTTTGAAGCTAGTTGTCTTTGTGTGTCTTCTTGGAAGCTTTCATTGAAACTCTTGAGTGACTAATCATTTGTGCAGGAACATTGCAGAGATTTGAGTGATTTTTGTGAGATTAATTGAGAGTTAAATACGAGAGTAAACACGTGAGGGAGTGCTAGGATTAGTGCAATTTTACGTTTTTACTTTTGTTGTGAATTTTTAGAAAATCATGTATGTCGGACGGAGCTTCAAACAAAGGGTTGATAAAGGAATTACTTAACCTCCTCCAAAATCTTAATACAAGATTTGGCAAGATGGAGGATGAGAGGAGGAAGCTCTCGGTCGATATGAGGACTAAAGCCGAGACACCTAAAGAAAGAATGCCGAGTGAGCATTTGGTCCAAAAAGCTAATAATATTAGTGCCTCGAACTCTCACGCATTTGGTATACCATGGCTAGGTAATAAAAATAAGGTTTCACTGAAGGATCTAGCTGAGAGGAATGAAGGTGGAGAGGAAGTTGTACCAAGGCGCACATGTGAGCCGAGGGTTACCGAGGCGAACCCGCCGCGCGCCCCAGCGTGAAACCCTAATGCATGCCGCGGCACCCACACACCAAACACCTTGCACACCATGTCCCGAAGAGCATGAACATGCTAGAACGCTTTTTATTAGGTGTAATTTAAGTGTACAAGGAAAGGCAGAAGTGAGTGAGAAGGAACAACGAGAAAATCTATTTCACACTCGTTGTTTAGTTGATAAAAGGATGTGTTCATTGATTATTGACAATGGAAGTTGTACGAATTGTGCTAGTACCATACTAGTGCACAAATTACGTCTTCCAGTTATGATGCATCCGAAACCCTACTTGGTTCAATTGATGACGGACGGTGGAGAGACAAAAGTGACTAAGGAAGTATTAGTTTCGTTCTCAATTGGAAAGTACAAAGATGAGGTCCTTTGTGATGTGGTACCTATGCAGTAGAGCCACATCCTTCTTGGTTGACCATGGCAGTATGATAGACAAGCCAATCATGAAGGAAGGAGCAACCATTATAAATTAGTGAAAGATGACCAAAAATTCACCCTTACTGCATTGACTCCAACTCAAGTCTATGAGGATCAACAATGGCTAGTGAAGGCGTTTGCTGAATTTCAAATCACTAGAAATATTGAGAGAAAAATAGGAGAGTTGAGTGTTAAAAATAAAGAGAGAATTCGTGAGAAGAACAGCCCTCATGAAAAGAGTAAGCATGGGAAGAAAGAAAGTGAGAACAATAGCCTGTATGAAAAGAATGAGCAAGCGAGAGGAAAACACCCGCATGAAAAGAGTAAGCATGCGCAAATTGGCATTTATAATACAGAAGGAGAGGAAAATAAAAAAAGAATGAGTGTTTATGCCAAAGGGAGAGAAGTGAGGCAAGCATTATGCATGCAAAAATCCAGTTTTGGCGCAAGCCGCCCCCTAATTTTGCTTCATTTTAGGCCATTATGCCTAAACGCTTCTAACCCTAACCCTCTCTATTCTACCCCTCCTTCTATTTCTTCTCTTTTATAGGAATTTAAGGATGTTCTTCCATATGAGATGCCTCATGGTTTTCCACCAATCAGAGGAATTGAGCACCAAATCAATTTTGTGCCCGGATCTTCAATTCCTAATCAACCGGCTTACAAGAGCAACCCTGAGGAGACCAAGGAACTACAGAGACAAGTAGATGAGCTACTTAGCCGAGGTTATATGAAAGAGAGCTTTTATCCTTGTGCGGTGTCTGTCATATTGATGCCAAAGAAGGATGGGACTTAGCGCATGTGTGTTGACTGTCGAGCCGTCAACAAAATCACTGTAAAGTATCGTCATCCTATCCCTAGATTAGATGACATGCTTGATGAATTGAGTGGTAGCAAAACATTTTCTAAGATTGATTTGATGTCTAGTTATCACCAAATTCGCATGAAAGAAGGTGACGAATGGAAAACGGCTTTTAAAACCATGGTTTATATGAATGGATGGTCATGCTGTTTATATTAACTAACGCTCCTAGCACCTTTATAAGGTTGATAAATCATTTTCTTAGACATTTTGTTGGTAAATTTGTTATGGTTTACTTTGATGACATCTTAATAAACAGCAAATCCATGGAGGAGCATGTTTCGCACCTTAGGCTTGTTTTTACTACACTTCGCGAACATAAATTATATGCTAAACTTAACAAATGTTCTTTTGATTTAGAAAAAGTTGGCTTTCTGGGTTTTATTATGAGTGTAGATGGATTAAAGGTGGATGAGGAGAAGATCAAGGCGATCAAGGAGTGGCCATCTCCTAAAATGCAAGTGATGTGCGTTCATTCCATGGCTTGGCGAGCTTTTATAGGCGCTTTGTCAAGGATTTTAGTACCATTGAATGAACTAACTAAAAAGAACATTCCTTTCAAGTGGGAACAACAACAAGAAGAATCATCTTGCATGGTTAAAGAACGTTTGTGCTCGGCGCTTGTATTAGTCCTACCGGACTTCGATAAGGCATTTGAGGTGGAATGCAATGCAAGTGGGCTTGGG
Organism: Viola pubescens var. scabriuscula; assembly: GCA_002752925.1. NCBI lineage: Eukaryota > Viridiplantae > Streptophyta > Magnoliopsida > Malpighiales > Violaceae > Viola > Viola pubescens. The sequence continues at coordinate 4,544 of NBIL01044202.1, forward strand.
ATTGGTGCTTTCCTTATGCAAGAGAAGAAGCCCATTGCTTAATTCAGTGAGAAGTTGAAGGATGCTCAACTCAGATATCCGACTTATGACAAGGAGTTGTATGCCCTAGTGCGCGCGCTTGAAGTTTGGCAACACTACTTGATGTCGCGCGAGTTCATTGTACACACGGATTATCTAAGCTTGAAGTATCTCAAGGGTCAAGGAAAGTTAAACAAAATCCATGCTACTTGGATGGAGTTCATCGAGTCTTTGCCCTACCACATTTAGTACAAAAAGGGTAAGGAAAATATAATGGCCGACGCACTATCTAGAAGGTATGTGTTGATTTCTTCGCTTAGTGCCAAATTGCTTGGTTTTGCACATATAATTGAAATATATACTACTGATTCTGACTTTGGAGAGATTTATTCTTCTTGTGGATCTAAGTCTGAGTCCAAATAATATAAGCATGATGGTTATTTGTTTAAGCATAAGCACTTATGTGTGCCACATTGTTCCTTGTGTGAATTGTTTATGCATGACTCACATAGTGGCGGTTTGATGGGCCACTTTGGTGTGAATAAGACCTTGGATGTACTAAAAGAACAATTTTATTTTCCCCATATGAAGCACGATGTTGTCTGCATTGTCGCTAGGTGCATAGTTTGCCGCAAGGTAAAATCTAGGGTTGCTAACCATGACGAGTACATGCCATTACTTGTGCCTTCCCACCCTTGAACCGATTTGTCCATGGACTTTGTTATAGGGCTGCCGAAGTCTTGGCGAGGGAATGATAGTATTTTTGTTATGGTCGATAGATTTTCTAAGATGGCATATTTTATTCCTTGTGCTAATACTGATGATGCGACTAACATTGCTAACTTGTTTTTCAAAGATGTGGTACGCTTACATGGTGTGCTTTGAGTATAGTTAGCGATCGTGATGGGAAGTTCCTTAGTCACTTCTGAAGGGTTTTGTGGAAGAAATAAGGTACAAAGTTGTTATTCTCGATATCTTGTCATCCACAAACCGATGGACAAACGGAAGTGGTCAATAGAACGCTTGGTTCTCTTTTACACACCTTGGTCTGTAAGCATGTGTCTAATTGGGTTGAGTATTTACCTTTTATTAAGTTTGCTTCCAACTATTCTGTGCATTTTACTACACATTATTCGCCCTTTGAAATTGTGTATGGCTTTAAACTCATGACACCTTTGGATTTGACCCCTTTGCCTTTGAGTGAAGTTTCTAGTTTAGATGGCAGCAAGAAGACCAAATTGGTCAAGAAGATCCATGAGCAATCCAAACGCAATATCAAGCGAATGAATGATAAATTAGCGCACAAGAGAAACCATGGAAAGGAGTTTATGTCCTTCAATGTAGGTGATTAGGTTTGGCTCCATTTGAGGAGGGAGCGCTTCCCTAGCCAACGTCATGGCAAGATGGCGCCGCATAGTGATGGACCGTTCTAAATCATTGCCAAGATTGCCTACAAATTGGATTTGCCTAGTGAGTATGGTTCGGTTAGTACTACATTTAATGTTGCTAACTTGACTTATTTTGATGTAGGTGGTGATCATAATTATGATTCGAGGATGAATCCTTTCGAAAAGGGAGGGAATGATGCGAATCCATCTACATCACATGCGTACGTCGTGCCATTACTACCAATGACTCGTGCCAAAGGCAAGGAGCTTCAAGGGAATCTATCTCAACTTCTGTACAAGGAGCTTCAGCGGGAGACACTAATCGAAGAGGTAGTTTTGCGCGAGAAGGTCCCCAGGCTAGTAACGCTGCTCTTAGCTTCGCCGGACGCACCAGGCGACAATGTCTAAGCCATTTCGGAGTAGTGAGGTTCAGACCAGAGAGCGAGATGTCTTCCCAGACATTTGTGGATGTTAGCTCGCATTTGGATCAAGTTCGAAGCCATTCACACAAGCAGATCAAAAGTTAGCTTAGGGCGACATTGTCGCATACAAGGTGCGAGTCAAGCCCCATGCGACTTGAGGGGTCGGCCCATTCTTTGGCCCAACCGCGCGAAGACCGATTTAATTAATTAAAACATTATTATTTATATTTATATTTAGTTTGTTTAAGTTCTTAGAGTGATTGCACGATTCAGATTCTTGTTAGTTTTATTTTGTTTGTGTTTAGGGTTTTCTTATTTAAAAAGCCGTTTGGCTTCATTGTAAACAACCTTGAGAATTTGATAAATTGAGACTAAGTCTTTTTAGAGAGAGTATCTATGTTGTTCATGCTTGAACCTTGTTCCACTCTTGAGTCTCGAAAGCTAGGATTGATTACAAGTAAAGCTCGAAGTTTTGAACCCCATCACTTATAACCCTAGGTTGAGTAAGGGAGTACCTTACTAGGTTTAGCCGTTCAAGTGAAAACCTCACTGTGTTGATCAAGTTAAGGAAGGGAGTACCTTGTTGAGTCTAAACTCATCCGTGAGCATTATCTATCTTCCGCGACGAATTCCAAACCCTTGAACACGATCAAAATAAGGTTAATCGAGCCTAGGCAACTTGGATCGTATCCCATCCGGTTATGTTTTCTCGTTCGGTTTAGGTGTGTTTTCATGGAACTCCAAGAAGCAATCCATTGTTACTCAGACCACAGCTGAAGTAGAGTTTATTGTAGCTGCTGGAACTACATATCAACCAATTTGGTTGCAAAAAATTGTCAAGGATTTGGGGCATGAACAAATTGAAGCTACAGAGGTGATGTGCGATAGTCAAGCTGCAATTTGCGATTGCTAAAAATCCGGTAAATCATGGCAAAACCAAGCACATAAAGATCAAGTTTCAAGTTGTTCGAGAAGCAGACAAAGACAATAAGATTCACTTGATTCATTACAGCAGTGAGGAGCAAATTGCCGACATTTTGACCAAGGCATTGCCGAAGGCGCAATTTGAATTCTTGCGAACAAGATTGGGAGTTGTTAGTCCAAGTTCCAAGAAGGAGTATTGAATATTGGAACTTGCACAACTCATTTATTTGAAGTCTGTTGGAAAATAGTAGAATTCTCTAGAATGTTTTTTTTTTGTATAAGTAGAGCTCTCTGCAGCTATTGTGTGAAAAAAAAAGTATTGAGATAAAAGAACCCTAAATTAAATAAAATGCCACAAATATGTAAAACTCTCTTATATCTACACATCTCATTATTTTTCTTGAGTTTGTTCTACTTGTTAGTGTTCTTGGTTTCTAAATTTGTAGCTAGATTAGAATCCAACATATATATAATATGTAATCCATGTGTTTACAACCCATTCATCATTTGCCTTACTAAAGAATTTAAGGTTGTCATGTTTGCAGATTGTTTACTAGGTAGAGTATCTTGTTAACCTAGGGTCAGCATATTAGGGTTTTCTATTGTTGATTAGTGCCACGAGATCCTTGCCTCTTTTGTTTATTGCTTCGCCTACGGGATTGTAAATCATGAATGAATATTCCTATTTAATTAATTAATTAAGAGGTTTAATTCCAAAGCTTCCTAAGTAAGAAATAAAAGAAAAACTGAAAACTCTTTGTCCAACCGTGGTGTTGGTTGTGGTGCGGGTTCCTCTAGCGTCTCTTCTCATGTCTCTATTAGTCTGCCTATTCTCCTCTTTCTATTTTGGTTTTTTGGATATACTTGATCAAATTTTCTGTTTTGCTTGATTTTCTTTCCTGTGGTGATATTTGCTGTTGTGATATCCATATTGTTTTTTTTTCAAAATTTAACTTTCATTTTCTCCCTTTTATCCATTGTCATGGTTGCACAATTTGAACATAATTCTACTCTCTTTAAAACAATTTCATATTGCTGGGTAAGTGTCGATTGGGTTAGTTTAAGTTTTCTATTCATTTGCTACTACCTTAAGTGTTCTTCACACCCTCTAATCGAGAAAATATTGACGAACATCGGGTACGGTAACGAGAGAGTACTAGAAAGGGGAGATTCTAGCCATGGTGTTGTTAACGGTGATGCTTGCAATAAGGGTCCGTAGGTTATGGATTTGGTGCAGTTTGGAGTGGGACAGCAGTCCTTGTTGCTGTGCAAGGTTTTCGGGGAACGATTCGTTAATGCAAATGCTTTTCTTGTGCATATGCGGATTCTCTGGCACTCCCATGGTGATCTGGAGATGACTGCGCTGGATGCGAATCTTTTCCTATTTCAATTCTCTTTGGAACATGATCGCAACAACATGCTGGCTTAGGCTCCTTGGTTTTTTTATAAGAATCCGATCATCATGAAGAAGGTGTCCGGGGATGAACAACTACTTGTTGTTGATATAAGCCACATAATTTTCTCAGTCAGATTCTATGACCTTCCTATCAATATGAAATCTAAAGAGACTGTAGCGGTTTTGGGCAATAAAGTGGGGATTTTTATTGGAGTGGAAGATGCAAAACTTCGCGCTACTTGGCGTTGGGTGACGGTCCGAGTGTTGTTGAATATGGAGCAGACGCTGACTAAGTTTGTTGAATTATCGGATCTCAATGGTAACAAAATCACGGTAACAGTTATGTACGAGCGCTTGCCAAATTATTATTATTTTTGTGGTCTTTTGAGGCATATTTTTCAGAATTGTTGGTGGCATTTTGAGTGCGATCCAGTCGAGGAGCAACCTCTTGAATTCAGTTCTAGTTTGCGGGCCCTGACGGAACCACCAGTGGTGATTCGATTCTGCGCGGGTAATGGTAAAGGGTCAATTTTGGACGCCTGAGTGGTCCTTTAGATGTGAAAATGGGATGGGTTGATATTAGTCTGTTCTGTTGCGAAAGCACCATCCCTTGCCGTCATTGGTCGTCGGTCAGGTCATTTATCGTCCCTCAACCGGTTATCCAACTCAGCAGTTGTAGTGGACAACAATCTTCTCCATCGGTTGAGGCCCCAATTAAGACAATGGAGGTTGAGGATCGTGGAAGTAGGGCCAAATCTGTTATGGATAAGATGGTTGAGAGATTCAAGCAAGTGGTGATTGAGGAAAATATGGCTGAAAATTTTAGGGCTGGCAGTGGGAATTTATTGGCGCAATTTGAGCAGCACTTGTTAAATTCCATTAAAGGATTTAATGGTGCTGCTACTGGTCATTCGGAACGACTAAGGGTGAGGGCTAAAGTGGGTTTAGGGTGTGGGTTGGTGGATGGGCTAGTTGATATGGGTTTAGGGAGTGGAGTGGCGAATAGGCTTGTGGGGGATGCTAGTGGACCGAGGGTGGAGGAAATTGGCAGGCTAGGAAGGGAGTTGGGTTGTTTGGTGGGTGGGCTGGGCGCTGGGTTCAGAGCGCAGCCTGGTGCAGCAAAAGGGCCTAGTAGTGGGTCGGGCAAGGTTGTTGAGCCTAGGGTGGAGGAGGGGCTTGGTGCTCCTTCTGGCAGTAGCTGGGTTACTGTACGGACTAGGCTTGGGCCTAGTGCAGCTGCAAGAATAAGGGAGATAGAGGGTCAGGCTTCGTCCTCTTCCGAATCAGACCCGGAGGAAGATATTATTCTGATTTTAAGCAGCGGGAAGTCTAATGGTTCAACGGGTTTCGAGGTGTTGGTTGGGGATGGGTCGACGCTTGAAAGCCCGATTGAGGTTAAAATCGGACCAGTTGGGCCAACTAGGATGACGATGGGCTCAGGACAAACTCTAGTGGTCCCCGCTGCTCGGGCAGTTGGTCCACTGCTTAAGTCTGCCAGGAAATGGGTCGAAATTTATCTAGGCTGACATTTTGGAAGTTCAGTATTGGGCCTAGGCCCAAGGTTTCTGGTAAAAGGAATTTAGACCTTTTTGACATGGCTTTGGAGGCGGATCATCTCATTTATTTGCATAAGAAGTCTAAGACAGTGTATGGGCTGGGGTTTGACAATTCCGATGAGGCGGGAGTGCTTGAGAATTCTGGCATGGAACTGCAGAAGGCTTTGGAACCCACTGGTAGTTGAAACTTTTTCGAAGGTTGTAAGTTTAGAGTTGCATGATTTTGTTTTTCTTAGTGAAACTAAATTGTATTCAAATTAGTTGCTTGAAGTGGATAAAAAGTGAAAGTTTGCTTACATTATTTCTGCTGATTGTGATGGCCCCTATAGAAGAGGTGGTCTTTCCTTTATGAGTCGCTCCCCTCTTGGAGTTACTCTAGTTAGAAAGACTTTGCATTGTATTGATGTCAAAATTTTGAGTAACTTGAGTGGTGAGGTACCTTGGAGGTTCACTAGTATTTATGGGTGGCCCAATACTGCAGAGAAGTATAAGACTAGGGATCTCTTTCGGGAATTGAAGGATCAGAGTAGGCTCTCATGGTTATGCACTGGGGATTTTAATGAGATTCTTTAGGCTCACGAGAAGTCAGGTGGCGAGCTTCGGGATTTCATCGCTATGGATAGGTTTCGATGTGCGTTAGACAACTGTTGCCTAGTTGACTTGGGGTTCTCTGGTCCGAAGTTCACTTTGTGTAATAATCAACAGGGTTTGGGCACCATCTTAGAAAGGCTTGATAGGGGGGTTTCAAATGAGGCCTGGATGTCTCGTTTTACTGCAGCACACATCCAGCATCTCCCTTGGTTGGGTTCGGACCACGCTTCTCTCCTTATTTCCCTAGTTGCAGCCAAGTTACCGCCTAAACTGCCCCGTATCTTCTGTTTTGAGGCCACCTGGCTGCGGGAGGAGTCTTGTGCAATTAAAGTTAAAGAGATTTGGGAGGACTCCACGTTGTTGGGTGAGGGAGTGCCATTGAATTGGAAATTAGATAAGTGCGGGGTTGAACTCTTCAAATGGAGTAAGGGAGTTTTTGGAAATACCCCGAGATTGATCAGATCCAAGAGAAAAAAGCTTGGTAGGCTCCAATCGCTAGCAAGCTCGGATACTATAATGGATGAGATAGACAAGATTAACGTTGAGATTGAGGAACTTATCCATCGGGAAGAGATTATGTGGAAACAACGGTCCCGCACACTCTGGCTTGGGGCTGGGGATAAGAACATAAAAATTTTCCATGCTAGGGCTAGTGAGCATCGCAGGAGGAACTCAGTCGATAAGATTATGGACGTCTCAGGTGTGATGGGGGAGTCCCCCGAGGATATCGCTGTCACTTTTCTCGATTACTATAAAGGTTTGTTCTCGTCTTCAAGTAGTAGCAATTTGAATGACATTTTTAAACATGTTAACTTGCGTGTCACTCCTATCATGAATGATTCTTTAGATAGAGCTTTTACAAAGGATGAATATTTTAAAGCCCTCAAACATGTGCATCCCATGAAGGCCCCTAGCCCTGATGGGATGCCTCCTTTGTTTTTTCAAAAGTTTTGGCCTCTAGTTGAAAAATAAGTCTGCTCAACTGTGTTAGGAATCCTGAATAACGGGGAGGACCCGAGCTACCTCAACCACACTTACATAACCTTGATACCTAAAGTAGCTAGACCACTCAATTGTTCTTAGTTTCACCCTATTAGTCTTTGTAATGTGGTGTTTAAACTTATAACGAAAGTCCTGGCTAACCAGCTTAAAGGGGTCTTGGCGGTTATTGTTTCAGAGAATCAAAGTGAGTTTGTTCCTAGACGCTTATTACGAATAATGCCATGATATGCTCAAGAAGTGTTTCATGTTATGCATACACGAAAAACTAGCAAAGGCTGGATGAGTTTGAAGCTAGATATAAGCAAAGCCTACGATCGGGTGGAATGGGACTACTTCGATGGAATCATGGGTCGTTTGGGCTTCTCTACCAAATTAAGATCAATGGTCATGCGGTGTGTTACGGCGGTCCTACTCGGTCCTTATAAATGGTACCCCGGGACCATCATTCAGTTCGAAGAGAGGTCTCCGTCAGGGGAACCCTCTTTCCCCTTACCTCTTTACCCTTTGTGCGGAAGGCTCTCTGTGATGCTAAAAACAACGGTGGAGACGAGCGCATTGCATGGATTCAATATTTACAGGCGAGCGTCAATCATCAACCATTTTGTTTACGTAGACGATAGCTTAATCTTCTCCGATGCTTCGGACCATTATGTTGTGACTATTGTGACCATTCTAACCCAATATGAGTTGCCTCGGGTCAGAAGGTTTATTTAGATAAATCTGAAGTCTCTTTTAGCCGTTCAGTGCTGGAAAGGACAAGGATCTCTATTTAGACGAAACTAGGGGTTAAGGTGGTGGCCCACCACTCCCGATACTTAGGGTTGCCAGTGTCACTTGGGAGGTCAAAGAAAGCTACGTTCGGCTCTATAACAGATCGAATTTACAACAGGTTAGCGGACTGGAAGGAGAAAAAATTATCGCAAGTTAGGCAAGACGTGCTAATTAAGTCGGTGATCCAATGGATCCCCACTTACATAATGAGTTTTTTTGAGATACCGATTGCAATCTATGACGAAATATAAACAACTACCAGGAGATTATGGTGGGGTGGCAGTAATGAGGAGAGGAAGGTTAACTAGGTGTCCTAGAGTAAAATTTGCAAGGAAAAAACTGATGGGGGCTTGGGCTTTCGACGGGTTAGGGAATTCAACCTTGCTCTGCTGGCTAAACAAAGGTGGCGCCTCTACTAAACTCCAAACTCCTTACTAGCGAGACTTTAGAAGGCTCGATATTACACTAGTTCATACCTTTTCGCGGCAAAGGTTGCCCCTCGACCAAGCTATATATGGCGTAGTATTCTTGCAGGAAGAGAAGTTCTACGGTGTGGTTTTTACTGGAGGATTGGGGATGGGCAAACAATTCGGATTTGGCAGGACCCTTGGTTGCCATTAGCTCCAGACGGCAAAGTTGCAGCACCAGTTTCGATCCTTAATGCGACTGGTGTGGTAGTTGAGCTCATAGATGTGGATAATAGATGTTAGAGGAGGAACTAAATTCATAGCATCTTTTCAGGTCAGGAGAAGTCTGATATATTAAGCCTGTCAATTAGTTGGAGTAGGGTGAAGGACTCGCTGGCTTGGAAATGGACTAATTGAGGGCGATACTCGATCCGTAGTGGTTATCATTGTATTACTTCCTCGAGTGCTGAGCAAGTCATCGCTCATCAGGGGTAGTGGAAGTTCCTGCGGGCTATGTCTATTCCCCCTAAACTTAAATCCTTTATGTGAAGGTTAGGTCGTGGATCTTTGCCTACCAAGGTTAATCTCATCTGGCGAGGGATGACTCTCAAGGCGATCTGCCCTTGCTGTGGTCAAATGGATGAGTCTACTGATCACCTCTTGTTTAGTTTCCCCTTTGCCGTGAAGATGTGGGAAGGAGTGGTATACTGGGATAAAATAGCGGCGTTGTCCACCTTACCATTTTGGGATTGAGTGCTTCAACTAAGGGAGACCTTGGAGGTCACTGAACTAGAGGAAGTGGTGTCGGTCCTCTAGTCTATATGGACATCTCAAAATAACAGAATTTTTCAACTAGTGGAAGAGTCACCTCGAGCAGTTTTTTTGAGGGGGGAAAGCTCTTATTAGAATACAAGGAGGCTAATTGCTTAGAAGCCCGAGGTTCTTCCTTTAGAAAAAAAAAATTATAATAATAATTAAGAGGTTATTCTCTTTTTTATTCCACTTTCAACTCCTAGGTAAAGCTTGCAATTATTCAAGATAGCTTTAGTTGAGGAACAAATCAAATAAAATATTGTTGCCGTAAGAATTATATTAGCAAGAAAATCATCATAGGCCCACTTAAATAAAAGTTATGACTAGAAGGATTATATTTGTCACGAAATTACCATAAGGACCAAATTAATTATATAAATAATTCTATGATAAGGACCGAAAATATCTTTTAACCTTTATATAATAAATTTAAAAAAAAAAAACAAAAATTATAAGTAATGAATTTTATTGCTTATTGCTATATATATAATTTCAAATAAACATGTTTAATCGCTACACTTGTGATACCTTTTACATCCTTAATACATAGACCTGTTTATTAACCTCGATTTTTTGGTACTGAATAAGGTCCTAGCTTTACCACTAAGTGACATATACCACCATTTTCAGTTATATATACGTATTCTTTTTTTCATGAGTGGTTACCAAACAAGAGGTTAGATGAATGCTTTTTTGTTGTTGCAATTAATGACACAGCAGAGTAGTAGATCGTAGACTCGACTTTGCTTTCTTGTGTGGACTGGTTACACATAACATCAATGAATTAATTAAGTTCCTTCCGGAAGCTAAACCGAATAAGTTGCTGAAGCCTTAAATATAGCGACCCCAAAATTAAGTTGCTATCAGGCCCCAAACATTCCAATTAATCATCACAAGGTTGCCAGCGAGGAGATTGTGCAAACTGCAAACCCAGCTCAATTAGCTACCTGCCGATCCCACCACACTAATTGATGCATCTCTAAATCCAATAGCCCAAAACATGTAGTGCAAAATATGGTCAAATCAAAACGTTTTTCCCTTTCCATGTTTAGAAAATTTAACATAATTATAATTAAGTAGTTGGTGCAACTGTGCCATATCCACATTAGTTAGCTTCGATTTAGACCGCGTGAGTGGGCTCTAAACTAAGGTTTCAAAAATCAGACAAGAAAATTGAACCGGACTGATAAAATGTTTAAAGTTTAAAAGTTCAATTGGGGCTCAAAATCGAATCGAGTTTAATCTAAAAATATGAATTTTTTTATTTAATTTATCAAGAAATTATTAAGTTTGAAGTTGAGTACACAAACATAAAATCTAATTTGATATTTCATAAATATTGACATAATGTATAACCTAAAAAATAATGAAAACTCATAATTTTTGTTAATTTTGAAATAAATAAGAAAATATAAAATATAAAATATAAAAATTTAGACTCAATTTTGATACCAGGCGATTTTTCCCAATATAAACGTTTGATATTTTTTAATATTATCACAAATATTTCCTCAAAATTTGATATTGATCAAACGGTATAATCAAAAGTTATTTAAATTTATAACTTGAAGTAAAAAAAAGAAAAATGGAAAAATCAAACCGGTTGAACCTTAAAACTAGGACCGGTGAATCGGCTAAGTCACCATTTTCTTACCAATTCAATCACAATACAATTTTTAGACCAAAACTCGACCGAAAACTCACTGATCCTTAATTTTACAGATTGAACCGGCTGACCCGATTTTTAAAACCATACTATCAACGCATCAGATCCAAACCATATTACTTAAAGGTAGCGTTTGGTTGGCGGAATCCTACTTTCCCTCTTGGAATCACTCTGAGGGGAATGTTAGTTTTTTGTGTTTGGTTGGGATTTAAGATTTCCAGGAAAGTAACATTATTGTGTTTGTTATGTACTTGGGAATCCTCAAGGAAAGTAAGAAAATTGACTATTTTATCCTTTTGGTGGATATGTTGTTATTGTTCGAGA